>JH152741.1:139370-151239 GCA_000226015.1 Mnemiopsis leidyi | reverse complement strand
GCATAACCAGGAAACTATAAAACTTCAAGTGAACAAACTGGAGACAAGAAAGGTAACTCCAAGCATAACCAGGAAACTACAAAACTTCAAGTGAACAAACTGGAGACAAGAAAGGTAACTCCAAGCATAGCCAGGAAACCAGGAATCTTTGGTCTGGGGGCTGCCCCGGGCTAGGGTGTGCTGCACGCTGTACGCTGTTATCAGTTCAAACGCGATACCTGCAGTGCAGTTTTTCTGATGAGAGATAAGTTCATTTCTATTTCTAAAATCAATGATTTAGTCGTACACTTAAGGATAACTTATTGGACATCTCCCATACGAATTGAAGGATGGGTAAAATAATAGAATACCTTTTCTAGCACCTGTTTAAAAGTTTTTTAAGTATGTCATCATACCGGCAGGATTGACAAAGAAAGGTCCGTCAGCAGACATAGAAACAAGACGTCTCGAGTTGACGATGTCAGTGCCACACAACTGGCAGCAGTAGTCGAACTTGTTGAGCTCCTTTATGTGGTCCAACTGGGACCTGAGTCGCACTACCAGACTGTTCTCTCTCAACATCCTTACTCTGGGAAATAGGAGCTTTCTCAAATCGACTAAAGAGGAAGAAACGAGTCAAGAGATAACTTTGTCAGATATAAACAATGGAAAATAATCTCGCGTAAAGCTGTTTGATAAGTACTAAACTAAACTTGACTACTTTAAAATATATTACATTTTAATATCAAGGCCTGCTGTAACTTATGCTTAACTATTAATTTCTGAAAAGCAAACTAACCTTTGGTTGAACTTGAAAGGCATCGCACTGATCAACCAATAAGAAAACATATCTGGTTGGGTGGGGGCCACATCGACTTTCACCAGAGGACTATATTTTGTTATCTGCGTATAAATAAACAATTTAAGTACAATATTAAGTACAAGATGTTCAGTATAAGATGTTAAGTACAAGATTAAAGAAGTAAACATGCGCCAAACCGTGCGGACGTACGTGTTGCGCGGATGTGCCTATGATTGATCTAAATTCGCGCAATCCATCTAAGCAGCTCCAGCAGTAGATGAATCCGAAAATTGTATCCACTTTTGGGACAGTGGAAACGGTAGATTTGGAGATTGAAACTGGTTTAACATAACCTAAATGCAGGTCAAGGTGGTACATATGGTCTCCCTAACACAATTAAGCATTGCTGTGCTCCTGGCTCATGGAATGAACGTTACATTGCCACTTGCCAGCCGCCGTGAAAGTATTGTTGAAGTTGTTAAAGTTTAATACGATAGTAAGACAAACTGTTTGATACCTCTTCTTTGATGCTGTTCATGATGGCATAAACGTCGTGATATTTGTACAACCAAGAAGGGTGTGAGCCAAATTTGAAGGGATCACGTAACCTCCCCATTGAGTCGTAGAGCCGAGGAGGAATGTGATCCGCTAAGATTTGAACTTTAGCGTGTAACGTTAATACCGACCCCCGTTGTGTGGCTATTGTTTTAAATCGCTGTCTACCTGTTGTTGGGTAAAAGTGTTAATGTATTGTATATTAAAAGATATATAACAAATGGCGACATAAGTGTTGAGCTGCGCGGAAAATACTGTAGGGAAGGTACCTGGCTCAATCAGTAAGATAAGGCGATTAGAAAAATAAGCTACAATTCAACCCGGAAACACACCTTTACATTTGAGGACGATCTCGCGGGTATCATCGTCCGATACTTCGACAATCTGGACAGTTACACCACACTGAGACCAACTTCTACCGAGCAAAACTTGTTCTCTGATAGGAAAGAAAATAGCAACAATGTCAACACATAATTTGATTGTTTTGTATTATTTTCCCAAATCCACAACTTGGACGCTTTGTTTATTCATCTCCTTTTTGAATTAGTGATTTTTTCCACCTTTCAGTTAAAGAACAGCCCTTATCTTTGCAGCACGAGAATAATATTAAATCTAACTGACCGCTCTGCAGGGAGATAAACGGCGCCAAAAGTTTTGTGTCGGTTGTCAAGAAGGGCTCTGATCATGGTAAACTGTAGGGTGTTTTCCCTTATTCTGAGTGGTAGTGTTTGGCCTGAAATCGAATGTTTTTAGAATGTATTAAAAATCGAGGAAATTGTTCATTTTGTGAAATTTTGCTTTCTCTTAAGAAGCAGGCTCTTTTAAAACTTTTAAATTGCGATAAATCATTCCTCACAGCACCTGTCAATGATATTGACTTTTTAAAACTCGACATCAAATTTTTTAGGGGGTATAGGTAACCTGGTATAACGATGACATCTAAAGGTATCATATAGAGATTGACATGTTGCCCCTCTAACCAATAATTGTATCCTTCCACACGAGTCAGACTCATATCTGAAAATGTTGTACGACCTTTATATCATTTCAACAACAATGTAATACAGATGTAGGTATATTTAAACACAACAGCACTTAAATATAAAAACTTCACGTTTTTGAAGAGAAATCTAAAAAAGATGATTTCCTCACCTAGGTAGGAATGATGTGAAGGGATGGCTATATCATAGTCTACATGATCTAGTTCCTGTGCTTCTTCAGCATTTGCTACCCTGTCTTGATGTGCTTCAGCTGCACGTGCAATCATATCTTCATCTTCTTCTTGTGCTGCAGCTGCACGTGCAATCATTTCTTCATCTTCTTCTTGTGCTACAGCTGCACGTGCAATCATTTCTTCATCTTCTTCTTGTGCTTCAGCTTCGTGTTCTGCAGCTGCAAGTTCAATCATTTCTTCATGTTCTTGATGTGCTGAAGCTGCACGTTCGAACAATTCCTCATCTTCTTCTTGTGCTGCAGCTGCACGTTCGAACAATTCCTCATCTTCTTGATGTGCTGCAGCTGCACGTGCAATCATTTCCTCATCTTCTTGATGTGCTGCAGCTGCATGTGCAATCATTTCCTCATCTTCTTCATGTATTCCTCCATCTCTGCTGGTGCCACGTTCGTTCCTGACTGTGTCCTCAGGAGAATCTTCTGAAACTGATTCAATTTAGAAGGCGAGAGAGAGGGGGGAGGCGAAGATTCTTTGACCATTTTTAATAAAAATTTTTGATCATGAACATCAAGCCCAAACTCAAATATACTAAGCTCAAAATAATTTATCAAAACTTGATTTGAACTTTGTGTGGTTCTTGTGAGAATATGTAGGCAAGATTTTCATTTTTACTACCTACAGTATGGCCCAATGGAAAAATCTCGGGGTATCAGTGGCTATGGTCAAAATTATTGACCACTGATAGGGCAAACAGGGTGTCATGGTTACAGTTGAAATATTTCATGGTGTCAGGCGAGGGTCAGTGACTCAGCCCCCTTGAGTGAACATAGCAGCTGGTTTTCTATGTTAGGTATAAGATAACTTTAAATTGAGTTCAGTTAAACCAAACTATTTTATA
Organism: Mnemiopsis leidyi; assembly: GCA_000226015.1. Taxonomy (NCBI): domain Eukaryota; kingdom Metazoa; phylum Ctenophora; class Tentaculata; order Lobata; family Bolinopsidae; genus Mnemiopsis; species Mnemiopsis leidyi. The sequence goes on along the minus strand of JH152741.1, from coordinate 147,831 downwards.
GGGTTCTGACAGGATTTATTTCTAATAGCTCAAGCGACTGACATGTTGGAAATCCCACACATTATTTGAGAGAGAACACTTTATAACTTTTTCATACCCTCCAGGTCGTTATATTTGATAATTTGTTTTGAGCTAAAATAGTAGTTCCCATGAAATAGAACCGAAGTTAAGCTTAAGGTATATGAGACGTTAGCCACAAGGCGGATGTAGCCTCCTTGTTAAAACGGGGAGGCAAAGTGAGTGCCCACAGCCAAAAAAACTCAAGGACCATTATCGAAACACCGATCAATCGGTGTTTTGATAATGGTATTATCAATAGGTATTATCAATTGGCACGTGCATTCATTTTTTCCTTCATTTCTAGACAGTCTAGACTAGTTAAGGTCGGGCATTTAAACTGCTTATACTCTTCCACTCTGTCAGGCCGTGGTTAACACCCTCTCTACATTCATGCGTTATCTCGCATGGCCCTCAGAGTACGAGAGTATCATTGCGTTATAATGTATTTATGATTTACTATTCAAGCGACAGCGGAAATTTCATTTCAATATTCAATTCAATTCAATTTATAAAATTTCGTAACATAATTATACATTGGAATATGAACATAATTTATTCTATATAGAAGGAACTTTTTATGTGTTACAGAATACCACTTTTAAGAGTCCAGCTCTTTTGACGGGGCAACCTACTAAAATTGATGTATATAATCATATAGTATATACGAATACTAACCAATTTACAAGCAAATACAATCAAATAATATTATTGTATAATAATCATATTACTTATGAAAATGCCCCAGCCTCAGTACCTTTATATTCCAAAAACAAAAACATCTGCAATGAACTAATTAACCCATAAAATAAATATCGACTAATTACCTTGGCTTTGGTCATCATCGTTTATAGAAACATCCTCAATAGATGCCATGCTTGCATTACCATTTCCATTGTTGCTACTGATTGTTACATTCTCTTCCATCCCCCTTAAAAAGTAGGTCACAAGCTATTAAATTGAATTTCTTTTGTCAGGCATCGTTTAAAACCTAAGTGCCTGATGAAAAGTTATCAAGTATTCTAAGTACTTAGGTAGCTACTTTACGGCAAGATCTAGAACTTAGCTTCATGATATTGAAAATATGTCTTGTGGTGGTAGCAATAAGCGAATGATAATGACAGCTAAAATCATTAAACAAATTATAACAGTCTCAAAGGAATTGAATATTACAATTACTTCAATCTAAATCTAGTAGGAGATATTACCAATGTTCGAACTTTGAACTAAAGTTTTAACTGACAAATAATGCGTCATACAACAAGCAAATTGCAGTTAACAGTGACATTATTAAACAGATCTAAATTGACAGTGTTCTTAACACGTGCTTAATCTTGCTAAATCTTAACACTTGCCTAATCTATCTATTTGTCTGAGCAAGGATAGAATACACTTATTTATTCTCAGTCATCTCAATTTCAGATATAGTTGCTTATGTCGGAACTCCAGTCAAAACCCTGGAACCACTTAATTAACCTCAAGTCCAAAAACACAACAACACTGATCGACTGACCGATTATACATTTTCCTCCTTCTTTACATTGGTTACAAAGATTATTTGATTTTTGCTATATATTTGATATTATATATTTTCCTATAGTTTACTGAGATTCTGAAAAGACAGATTAAAAACCCTGAAGGGTACCATTTGGGCGTTTTCACTTTTAAATGTGATTGTAGCAACATAACTCATTATGATGGTATTCAGCCCATCAGTCCATACACTACCTTTTAACTGTGTTACATAAGCTTTTTAAAATCTAATCATATTCATTCATTGATCTTCTGAAATCTATTTCCCATTGTTTTGATTTTTCTCCCTTCTTCCTTCTTTTTTCTTTGCTTTCTGTCTTGAGTCTGATTTTTCGTTTATGTAACAAGTTGTCCTTCAAGCTGCTGACATCATGGGGTTCAAAATGGGAGACTTTTGGCTTATTTTTGTCAGGAATTCCAAGCCCTCTTCTGTCCAATTTTAGTTGTGTTTTAATGAGGTACTTCCGACCAGATTCGGAAGGCCCTGTGAATATTAGTGGTAAGAGCTTCAATTCAGAACTATAAATGGTGTCTTAATCATAAAGTTAATTTGTGGCAGGATATCATACCAATTTAAGCTAATCTCCCTTAAAAACTGTAAAAAGTCAACCAATGCGCATGTGACAGAAATTCAACTTAACATTTACCTAAGCCCTTGTTTTCTGACCATCCTAGTTTGGACATCATTTTATAACCAGCATTGTTTGGATTTAAGTGAGGGTTGATTTCAGGAATAGCACGGTTTTCTGCTACCAAATGAGATATTGAGGATTCATGATCAGGATCAGAATGAAACATACTACATTGTTCACAATAGCTCTTAGATTGAGAATTAGTCCTACTATTTAATATTTTGTTAATTCGTTTATGGCAGATCCTGTTAACAATTCTGCCAACTCTTTCATCATGTATACTTTCAACAACATCATTGAATGTGTTTCCAAAATTATCGTTTCCAGTTGCCAATTCAGGAATTGTTGTTAACAAAAATATCAAAGATTCATAACTTCTGTGAACAACTGCAGTCATAGCAATATTACATCCTGATTCATCGGACAGTTTTTTAACAGTCTCTGCCATCTGATTTTTCTCCATTTCAAATGAATTGGGAATATAAAGACTGAACCAGTCTTTCACAGACTCGATAGCATCATTACAGACATGATTGTATAGGACTTTGTAAGAACTGGGTGTTATTTGTTTATATTCTTTTATTTTGTATGACTTGCAAAGGGTGTTCGAATCATGAGATGTTGAGGGTTCATTGATAACTGATCTGTAAAATTGAGCTGAGTTGTTTAGAGATCCTTCTGGATCAAAACAACTGTTGTTATCATGGTCAGGTAGGCATTCATCGTTACTAGATTTGTCCTTTATCAACATTTTACTTTTAACAAAGGGGATAGTTGTGAAAGGAAGCATGGCTCTCAAAAATTCGATAAGCTGATCTGTTGCTGAAATGTGTATCTGTTTCTTCTTACATCGATAACATGCTGCACTCAAGTCCAGCAATTCATCTTTATCATTCAAACTTTCAAATGTTTGTATTTGAACTATCTAGTGGCCACATCTGCAAAAATTAAGAATTAATTAAAAATTTAAGCACATCTAGAAATTAATAGATAAAAACATGTCAATGAATGGGCTGGTGATACCGTGATTGAGGGTCAAATAAGAAGGGCCAGGGTCTCCATAAAAGATCTAGAGAATCTTTCAGGAGCCCCAAGTTCAGTAATAAAAGCCTGGGTGCAGGAGTAACAAATACACTACAAGTACAAATATGTTCCTATCTGCTGCTAAAGCTATAAGGAATTACAATACATAAATAGATGCCAAAACATTAGTGGGGGTAATATAACCACCATTTTCTGACCATTTGGCCCACATCTTGCTTTTATAGCCAAATGGTTAAAAATATTTTTGGCCATGACCAATGACCATGGTCAAAAGTTGGTAAGGTTGGCTGTAGCTCATGCCTGTCCTTGAGGCAGTATTTTTGTGATGCTGGGTCAGCTGGTTACAGGATTTCCTATTAAACCAAAGTAGGGGTCAGGGGCTGTCTGTCACAGCTGATTCATGGTAAGGAGCCAACACCTGAAGTAGGAGCACTGTCAGAGGTTGTTCACCCAGATGAACTTACTTTGTTGCTAGTGCAGTGAGTCAGCCTCTTAAAGGGCATCATTTCACCTCGTCTCCCATCTCAGAAGTCCCTAGTGGCAGGTTCGCATCCCACTTGATTCTAAAGCAGATGTGAAACACTGATGTTTTGCTTAACCTGGCCTACAAAAGCCAGGAGTATAGTCCTCCCAGGCCCCAACGCTCAAGGTGCAGCCGCGGAACTATTATCAAATTTTCATTTGACATCTTACTTACAACTTATTTCTTCTTTATCTAAATTGCTTTGCAATGATTTGACGTAATTACTTTAATTTTCACTTGTTTTTCTCCAACACACTACCTGATGTCAAATAATCCAATGCTCTGGTTGGTACCAGACATCAAGAGAGAGAGTCCCCTTTCAACTCTTTGCCAGTCAACTTTGAGGGTCACCCCATGACCCCATCAGATCCCCTTGATCTGCTCCAGAAACAAACTGCAGACCCAGGTAAAAGACAGTTGACACATCACCATGGTCCATGGTCACTCACAATTCATGTGCACACGCTCATGTCACTACCTAGTGTCTTAACTTATTCTTTCCGACATGAAGACATATTCATTGCGCTTGACTGACCAACACCTGACCTCAATTACTCAGTTTTAATACTTTCAACAAAGCTACTATTAAATAAGGACATTATTGGAAAATTTAACTTTATCTTTGAGGGAATAAGGGATGGAGAGAACTGCAATTTATACACACAAAAGTCAAGATCTCATTTAACGGGCGATGCGCGTCCACGATTCTTTGAATCTTAGCGTCATTACGCTTCGCTCGAGGAGCAGGTGTGACGCGCGCGAAGCGATGACGGTAGGTTGTAAGCCTACAAGATCTCATGAGGCCTGGAACAGTATTCCCAACACCCTAAGACATAAGAGCCAGTGAATCTGTTAAAAAATTATGCGATGCTTTTAAAACCCTTCTTCTATCCAGTTTACTGACTGACAGTTCTTAATAAACTGATAAATCATTCGACAAATCCTATCAAATTAATTTAATTTAACAAGACAACTTAACAAATAATTTTAATGTCCTTCTAAAACCTTTTTTTCCATGTATTGACGAGATGATATCCGTCTAACGTTCTAACAAAACGTTAGAGCAGGAGAGCAGGAAACTGCGAGCCGTGCGCGGCTCGGCCTCGGGTAACACCTCGATTAACGGGCAATGCGCGTCTAGAATTTCTTCGAAATTCGTGCAACAGCGCGTGATGGCCGCGACAGTAGGTTATCAACCTACAACACTTCGACAATTCCATGTACTGAGAGTAATTTAAAAAGAAACAACCTGAAATGAAATAGCAGAACTTACGTTAACCATTGTTATTGCGATTGAGTCACAATGTGAGACAATTATTTTTGTACCGTTTTAACTTGTACGGCAGCGCGCACCCTCCTGTCATTTTATTCGAATGAGGGTCGGACGAAGTCAGACAATACTCAACCCCCTCCTCGCGGTTATACTAATTACGATTTGCAAATGTAGAACTAATTCAATGCTCAGTAAATTGCCTTGTAGGTTGATAACCTACTGTCGCGGCCATCACGCGCTGTCACGCATTTCTGGCGAAGAAATTCTAGACGCGCATCGCCCGTTGATAAATTGCCTAAAACAAACATTTATTTTATACATTTCAGGTACACTTATGAATAAAAACTTATATTCATAGGATGCAGATGTACCGAAAACAATATGTATTTGGAAAGTTTTGCACGTGTTTAAAAAATTTTAACCTCATTTCTCAAAATTTGATATCAGTGGTTATTGTTAAGTAGTAGTACTACTAGTACTCTTATATATAAGAGTACTTAAGAGTATATGAGACCCCATTAAATTTAAACAAAGGTCAAGGTAAAGGTTTTTAGACCAAATAAATTTTAAGAAATGAGGCGTTAAATTTCTTGAAAGTTTATGAAACCTCCCCAGTATCCGTATTTCATTGTCTCGTCACGGGAAATATTTGCACTTCACTAAAGATGTTACTATGATCTACATGAAGCTCTGTGGACAACCGAGAAGAGGCACTTTCTCCAACTTTGTATCTTTTCCTGGACAGATATGAGAGCCATCTTCCCAGTTTGGCATTTCAATCCCACCGATTACATTACCTTCCTGGTCCCAGGTTTTGATGGAGCATTTCGTTGCGTAAGCTTCCGCGGCATTGCAGCCGGGAGGAAGAACCTTGTCTATTTTTGGGATAACCATCCAGGGATAAAGATTGTTTTCCAGGTTTATTCCCTTGCAAGTATCGTACACACAGGCTGTCATGTATGGCTCCTTGTCGTACACACAGTTCTCAAAGTCATGAACAGCGAAGATCTTTTCGCACTTTTCCCTGGCTTTATCGAACTTTTTACGGCCGCAATATTGAGCTATCTCGTCATCAGATGGAATAGGCTGAGCAGCCTCGCATCCCCAGTCTCCAACTACTCTCATGCTGTCTGAGAAAGTGAACAGATCGTCGTTTGGCGCCATCCAAACATTAATGTCATTTGAAGTATCTTGGTCGTTATTGCCACATAGACCTTGCGTAGAAGAACTTAGGGGAGCTTCAATCGTGACCGAAGTCAGACCGTCCCAGTAGACCCTCAGCCAATCCTTCATCTTACTTCCTCGAGTAATTTCTTCCTTTAGAAGCATACTCAACACAAGTGTGGTCCCACGGAACTCTACATCAAACTTTCCCACCTCAGTTGGGGCGTCCAACCCCACTGTCTCCACTTTTTTACCATTGTGGTTAATGATCCAGCCCCTCTGTAACTCGACTGCATCTCCTTTAGCATAGACGGTGACGGATTCCAAGCATGAACCTTGACTTTCTTTCCCACACGGTCTGATTCTCCCGTAGATGAACCAACTTCCAGCAGAGTAGTCAAGAGCTAGGATGTAGTCACAACTAGCAGCCGGCAGATTGTAGATCATCCCGTCAAATGAAATGATGTGCGGGTCTCCGAACACCTGTGATATTTCGAATTTAGTGCCCTAAATTAGAGTTCTGAATTTATGGAAAATCTTACTATGAGTATAGGTTTGGAGATGATTAGTGAGAATTTTTTCATTCGCCCAGAGTGAGAGAGAAGCTCTGCATTGGCAGTTCTGTTAAAAACCACGAATAAAATTAAAAAGTGTGTCCTTCACCTGGCAAATGGACTGGGGAGTGTCAAACTCTATCAGCAGGTTCTCGAACGCCCCGGCAGACACGGGAGATGACGTAGTACTACTTCCTCCAGTTGGGCCCCCAGACTGTCCCAGCGGATCATCCGCTCCTTTGTTTCGGGGTTTCATCACCTTCAGGTAGAACTTAGCGTTGTTTACGTCACAAGCCTGAAGGTCTGTATCCTTGTAGATACAAGCTCTACATCGGTACCATCCCTCGTCTGACTTCTCCACCGCCGACTTCATTAGGAAAATCTCGGCTACCTCCGTTATGTCGATACGACCACTAGGGTGACTGGGGCGAGATTTTGTACTTTTGGAGTAATCCGCCCACCAGTTATGTTCAGCTGTTTAAAAGGTGAAGTCAGAACTTACCTACTGATAAAGATACTTTAACAAAGTTTCAATGTGTAAACTTAAACTGAATGTGCTAAAGTTCCAATGCAACTTTAAGACAATTAAGATTTTAAGAAAAGTAATTCGGGAGCTTGGACGCTTGGTCTGAACAAAACTTTCTCGTAGTATCTTTTAAATGTCTACAGAACCTCCTCTTGTCATTATGCAACTTGTTTAAGAAAAAAACAGAACAACATAAAAAGTTTATTTGATCTGAAACTGGGCCCTGCTAAATATTATTAGTTTATTTTATATTCATCACTGCCAATCCTATTCGCTTATTACTATATTAGTTATTTCATATAAAGTAAGTGAAATATTTGCTTACTTTAAAGAAAGTTAGTGAAATATCAGCAGCATAACTGAGCCGTCGTTAAGTATAAGATGATGCCTAGCTGTACTTATACTGACCTGGACTGACAAGTCATTGAGGAGAAGTCCTCGAATAGTCGAATATAATTCTGATTTGTTGGGAATGATCCCCGCAGCTACAGACTACAAAGCTTATAGACTATAGAGAAGCACTGAAAATAGAATCTTACAAAACCAATGTAAACTTTCCTTAATTGTAACACATATTCGCTACTTGATTGTTTGCAATAAATTTCATTTCCTTGCCTTCTTCCAAGTACTATGCAGGGCTGCAACCCTTATAGTTGTAAGGCCTAATAAACGCACTCTCTAGCTCTGACTGCGCTCATGTGCTCAACCCAGCGGAGACCGAATAATTTGATGAACATTTGAAATCGATATTGAATATTCGATATCGACTTTCGAATATTCGATATTCGACTATTCGATATTCGATATTCGATATTCGATATTCGATATTCGATATTCGATATTCGATATTCGATATTCGATATTCGATATTCGATATTCGATATTCGATATTCGATATTCGATATTCGATATTCGATATTCGATATTCGATATTCGATATTCGATATTCGATATTCGATATTCGATATTCGATATTCGATATTCGATATTCGATATTCGATATTCGATATTCGATATTCGATATTCGATATTCGATATTCGATATTCGATCAATCGATATTCAATCGAATATTCGATCAATCGAATATTCGATGATTCGATCAATCGAATATTCGATCAATCGAATATTCGATGATTCGATCAATCGAATATTCG
>JH152741.1:102554-120781 GCA_000226015.1 Mnemiopsis leidyi | reverse complement strand
ATAATGAATGAATGTCAGATGGCAAAAATTCACTCGCATACCTACAACATATTGCGTCACAGATCAAATCGTCGACGCGACAAAACGAAGCAATAGCAAATCGAACTAACAACCAAGCGCAAGAGTTTAAGCGCGCACAATTTTCATTTTAATTTTATAATGCACGTGCCATGTCAATTTTATTTACATGGTGTGCGTTATCAGTACATGGCTCATGCTTAAAATCTCCGCAAGTGAGCGGCGAGTATGTAACAGTAAAGTGTAGTATTATTGTTCATCAATCTCAAATAAGATTTTAACAGCTCCGGCTGGGTGGAAATATATCGCCCGTCTGTCGGGAATAATGGGCGAGATGATGATTTTTAATATCTTTTAAAATTTTGTAATTGTATTTGTTACGTTATATTTATAAAGTACTTCGTGTTACAGAATTAATGAAGATTTTGAGAAACTTAGATTGGAATAAGCTTACCTACAATCGCAAAGAAGTAAACTTTGGGAAAATTGTTAAGTACTTCTTGATCAGTGAAGTACTTCTCACTCTTATCCAAATATGGTGTTGCCGAGGGAGATATGTTGTGAGGGTTCACCAGAGCGGTTACCAGGGGGTTCACCACCGCCGGCGCAGCGGCAAACGCGCCGTAGTTTATACCGTTAACCTGAACAAGTACAGTGAGAGAGAAACTGTTTATACTTTTAGTTAGAGAACTTCAGGCTTTTGTGGTTTGTTTACTTTTACTACTTGCTACTTTATAGGTTCGATAGACGGTTGCATCGCATTGCAATCAGAAATATACCATTACATTACACTTGAAGAGTTTAAGGTATATAGTAGCACTTTAAGGTCTGAAGACTGATGAAAGTTCCAAACAAACTACGTCTCACCATGCCCTCCCACCTAGGGACCCACTTTATCGCCTCGGTCAGAGCTCCAATGGTTGCCAGGGTAACTCCGACTGCCATGAGGACGGCTACTCCATAGTAGAGATAAAAGTTGTACTTGACTGCTATGTATCCGACAACGAATGAACTTGTGTAGAGGAAGGAACCGACTGCAGCTGATTGCCAACCTGTGTATTCCGTAAATTTCCAAACAATCTTGCTAGAACTAGAAAAACATTGTACATAATTAGTGTGGCTAACATAGATTTGATATTTTCTTGGAAGATGAATTGCTTGCGCGTTGTCGCGATATCGGAAAAGAGCTCTGAACTAAAGTAGTTTTACCTCCGATTTTTTGAGCGATCAGACCGCAAGGGATGCTGGAAAAGCCGGTGACTAACATGCCGAAAAATACGAGGAAAGTCATGTCAGAGTAGCGGATGTGGGGGTTCTTCAATCTGACGTAGGACACCAGGTAGGTAACTTGGTTTCCTGTGGCACAGAAATTTGTAAATCATTGTGAGAAGAGAATAAGAGGGTAATCTACATTGTATAATGTACGGTGTACATTGTTTGACGGTTGACACAAGTTGCAATTGTAAACTGTGCAATACAATTACATAAGGTTATATTTTCTGTCCGATATATTCAACCCGTACTTTTTTATCAAGAATTTTGTAATATGTAGCACTTCTATCTAGTCTTAGAATCCTGCAACTGTCATTAAAGTATTAACAGATCACAGATAAAGCTGTAAGGTTTAACAAACAGACTAGAAAGTAGAACTAGAACAGACTAGAAAGTAGAACTAGAACAGACTAGAAAGTAGAACTAGAACAGACTAGAAAGTAGAACTAGAACAGACTAGAAAGTAGAACTAGAACAGACTAGAAAGTAGAACTAGAACAGACTAGAAAGTAGAACTAGAACAGACTAGAAAGTAGAACTAGAACAGACTAGAAAGTAGAACTATAACAGACTAGAAAGTAGAACTAGAACAGACTAGAAAGTAGAGCTATAACAGACTAGAAAGTAGAACTAGAACAGACTAGAAAGTAGAACTAGAACAGACTAGAAAGTAGAACTAGAACAGACTAGAAAGTAAAACAGACTAGAAAGTAGAACTAGAACAGACTAGAAAGTAGAACTGACCTAGAGAAGTAATGGTCCCCACACTGAACTGAATGAGAGCAGACCCAATAAGAGCGACCGTTTGTCTGCATCTCAAGTTTTTACACTTGTGTCCGTGTCTCCTTATTGTCCTCCACGCTCTCTCCAGACCACTCCGTCCCATAGTCTGGAGGTTGTTTGTCCTGGGTCTCGGTCAGTTACGAAACCTTCTCACGCTGTTTTAAATGTTTTAGGGTTTGATTTTGAGGTTTTCAAAAGTTGTTTCGCAATCAATACTTGCACTTGTGGGAATGCAGTAACGCTGGGGCATCTAAAACAAGGTAGTATATTATACAAATACACCTACATGCTGTACAAATAAATTATACAACTATACCGAACTTAAACAGCAGGATTGAACAAACTATGTAAATAGTCTCCAACACGATCAGTGTCGTACAAGTTTACTAAATGGGATAAAGTGAAACCTAGTGTCGGTGTCAACTTGACAAATGCTACAATCTCTCCTCTCCTTGACAAATTTCTCCTCGAGATAGATCTCAAGAAGAACATGTCAGATCACTATCACGGAAGTTGCAGCACTAAACACGCTTACTGAGATACAGGAGTGTTTACCCATTAGTTTGTGAGAGAATACTTTTTCTAATTCAACGAGCTTTACTACCAAGCCATAGATTAATCGAGATTTATCTTTTATGATATAGCTAAGATGTAGTTCATTGCATGCGTTGATCAAATGCAAAAGCGCAAGCTCTGATGAGACGAATGCATGGCACTCGAAATGATGAGTCAATGTTTTTCCGTCAACACTGAACATAATTATACGGCTGAATGATAAGATCAAAACCTAACAGAAGGAGGGAGCGGAGATGAGAAAATATCGGTTTCTTTAAATTGCTTTTGATCGGTCACCACTGTTGATTTAATTTAACCTTAAAAGGTTTTTTAGAACAATTAAAAAAGAGCTGTTAATTGAAACCAAATTAGAAATTAGTAATAACTTTAATGCCTTAAACGAATAGCGTCTAAACACATAAACTTTTTTACAAGAAATTTAAAATATTAAAGATCAAAGAAACTTAGTATTTCCACAATCACCCACAAATCACTTCGTTTGTCACCCATTCCCCCATCCTATTACGCAGTGACAAACTAACAAATACACGTGAGCTACAGTCACAGTCACAATCATAACCGGAAAACCTATCCTAGCAAACTCGAAAAAAGAGACCTTGTATCCCTTCTCTTCCATAATGCCTACTGCCACCACGTTGGCAGAGGCTCCAATAAGCGTCCCATTCCCTCCCAAACACGCCCCGAACGCCAGCGCGTATACCAGCGGTTCCAGGGGAACATCAGTCTCTTCAACGATCTGAGATATGACGGGTATGATTGCAGCGGTGAAGGGGATGTTGTCGATAAACGCTGAGATGATGGCAGACATCCACAGGATGATGGAAATTGCTGCTGCTAGTTGGTAGTCGATTGATATGGATTTTATTGCTGATGCTGCGAACTCACCAAGGGTGCCTGAAATTGTTTGGAGTTGAAGAATGGAGAAGGTGCAGCACTGGTTATAGATTTTAATAAATTTTATGACTCATAAGAATCCTGGGACAATTCAGTAAACAATAAAACCCTTAAAACAATGGCAAATTATATTTAAGAACTGCAATTATACTTTAACTAGAATTAAAAAATATCATTGCAGAGGTAAATTTCCAGAAATAGAGATCATCAAATCCGGAGTTTCATACCGATGAGACCAAGTTTCTCAAGACACTCCACCATGATGAAAAGTCCAGCAAAGAACATGAGAGTAGCCCACTCGACTTTGTGTAACAAGCCCTCCATGTCATGGTGATCTGAAGCGAAGTTATCTCGTTAAATGTTAATAAGAGCAAGGTGTAATTGTAAAAACCTAGTATGACGATTATTAGATCGATGTACAAACCTAAAACAAACCTAAAACAATGATGAGAGCGCGATGTACAAACCTATAACAATGATGAGAGCGATTGCTCCCGCCATGGCGACTTCCCCAGGAGTGGTGTGAATGACTGGGAGGGAGTAGACAAAAAAGAGAACTATGCAGATGATCAGAACTATCGCAGTTTTAACTAGTTTGCCTTTGTCTCGGATACCGTATCTGGGTAACAGACGAAATAGAAAAGATATTGATAGGTAAGATTGTCCTGTATAAGTGTAAAATGATTTTGCTATTTGTCAGAATTCAGAACTGATGATATAAAAGGGTACGACTAATGAAAAATAAGTGTTGATACTTTTGCCTAGTATTATTAAAGTAAGGTTATATTAGATTATTGGAATTGGAGTTGTATATAAAGACTGGAGTCTGGACCGACACTATTGAAACTCACTGAGCTCTGAGTTTTGGGAGGTTGACGTTGTATGTATTGGTCACCTCAGTCGGCGTGACTAGTCGCTCCTCCGCCAGACGCTTTACTTGGGCTGCTTTTCCCGCCAACATATCCTTCACAGCTACCTCATCCGTCGTGCCTAAAGCAAAATGATTGTAATCATGTTGATATACCAATTATGCAGTTAGTGTGTTCAAATGGGCACTTCATAAGACCCTATGAAGCTAAGAAGTCTTGAGGGGAAGCACAGATTGGATAACATCGGAAAAAGGCCCGCATAAACCTCAAGTTCAACTAAGTCGGCAACCCCCATCCTTGTACTTGTAGAGCAGCGCGCACCCTCCCTTTATTTTATTCTCGGAGAGAATGAGGGTCGGTCAAAGTCAGACAACCCCCAACCCATCGCAGATAAGGCCCGACAGAAAGCATTATATTTATGGCTCTTTATAGTCCTTATAATGTGTGTCACAAATGAAAATGCTGGCCTTGTACATGTCAATGGTGCGTTATTGAATAAGTTGCAACATCTAGGGCATCTCGCAACAACTGGAGAGCGTGGAAGAATCGCTGGAATGAGTGAAATGCACTACTGAGATTGCTCAGTTCACTTTTTTTACTTATTTCTCTTCAACGTAGACGCGAGAACTGTCGGGTTTATCATTCTTCATATGTGGAAAATCGTGCATGGAAAAACGAGCAATGACCTGAACATTCGTTTCGTTGTACGCCCTGGGTTCAGATTTCAGAAAGCTAGGGGTTCTTCCACCTTCACGAACAGCCCATCAGCAAACCAGTCTTTGTTTAATACTTCAATTGCAGAATGCAGTTCAAGGGCCCAATTTATGGAACACAAAGCACTTCCATCTGAATGTCATTCAAAACCTTGATCAATTCAAAGACTGCAGCTCACCAAGTTCTTGCTATCCCTCCCTGACAGGGGATGTACTCCACCACTATGTGCTGGCGAAATTACCGAGGAAGTTCAGTTACACAACCTCGCTCTGGGGTTGTCGGGTGATCTGATGGCCCTATTAACAATTGATGAAACTCAACATAGGTCACATAGCTGATTTAGTGATTTATATTAACGGCCATAAGCACATGCAAAAATTAAAATGTGTATTCGTTTGTCACGACAAATATTGCCGTTCCTTTTCTGAAGTTCTGGTAATTCTATACATTATTCCATATTCCCGATAAAGTGAGTGTCTCTAATAAAGTAAATAAAGTATTAGTCTCGTGAAAATGAAATCATCTCTAATAAAGTAAATAAAGTATTAGTCTCGTGAAAATGAAATCATCTCTAATAAAGTAAATAAAGTATTAGTCTCGTGAAAATGAAATCATGACAATGAGTAGATAGTTTGGATAACTGCCACGTAGAAAAGATTTACTTAAAGAATTGGCTGGTTGATATGAACAAATGGGTACAGGTATTTTAGACAGGACAAAGAATTACCTATGTAACTGCGGTCAGCAATTCTCTGCCAAAGTTGTGCCTCTCTCAAAAGTTCTTGAACACCGCTATCTTGAACGATAAGACTCTCGCTGCTTCTTCTCAAGATCAGCCTTGAAATATAAATGATTTTTGAAATTTTCTCTCGGCTTTGGGTGAGATAAAAAATTAACATGTACAGATATCTAAACATAAAATGTGCTACGTAAATCCAAGAGAAAATTAACATGTACAGATATCTAAACAAAAAAACATAAAAACAAGCACGAACCAGAAGTAAAGGTAGGCCGCTAAAAAGCAGAGGACAGCTCCGATCATCATGTGGCCCGTAAACTTCCCGAATGTTATTGACTGTAGAGTATTGGAAACGTCAGGAATGTTATTGACTGTAGAGTTATGGAAACGTGAGGAATTATTGGGTTCGAGAAGAAATTTCACGAGCTGTATCGTTTCAATCATCAGTTTGACTAACTTAGCCATTACTCATTATATAAGCTCAAGTGAAATATAACCTTCAGGAGAGGAGAGTTGATTATAAGGACGTTGGGAGGATCGCCAATACCCGTGGAAGCGCCTCCAATGTTGGAAAACACCACCATCGCGAGGATTACCTTTCTAGCATCTAGACGCATGACCTGGCACAACCTAGAGCATGGGATATGTTCCAAAATTCAGGTATTACAAGTGGGTTTGAGTACCAGTACCGAGGGAATACTCTCAGAGATTGTACTTAGAAAAATTTATTTACCCAGAAAGATACTCACGTGATAGTAATTGGAGTAATCAAGAGGATAGTGGTCACGTTGTCCTATAAAAGATATTGAAGTTATGATATTGATGAAATCTCAATCTATCAGTGCTGGATTAAACCCAGAAGTTAAACCCAGTAATGCAGTAAAGTGGTAAGAATCATATAATTAAGATGGAATAATAAGGGCTGTGTAGTTGTACCTACCAAGAAAGCTGACATGATGGCAGTCCCTACGTTGAGTAAGGTTATCAATACCCAGATTCTTCCCTTGGACAATTCGTACATTTTCACAGCCGCCCAGTCGAAAAAACCGGAGTCAGCCAACAATGCCACCATCAGCATCTGAGGAAAAAGTTTTGTAATCGAATTGTTCGATAATCATTTTCATTAATTTAAAATTCATTTATCTATTACATTCATTTCTATTCAGATGATTAATTTATGGCAATGGCGTACTGATAGTTTTCAATTTTAATAATAGCACTAAAACTCAATAGCAGTATAGAAAGTTTTGATCTGTGAATGACGCAGGAGCTGGCGAGACATCATTTAATTAATTAAAGAATATTAACACGTACCAAAACTCGAAAACCGAGAGAGAGAGCGAAGGAGACAAGGCAAAACTCGAACACCGGCCATGAATTTGAATCACAAATAATATTAATCATGGGACTCGGTAATGATATAATATTTTTGGAATAAAAACAAATCTATTTGCAATAATTATACTGTATTGAAATGGATTCAAAAATCACGTCACCAATCATTGACTCTAACTTGAAACCATTAATTCTATAACATAGGTCATAACCATTTGGGAGAACTTTCAAAAGTCAATAATTGAGGTAAGAATCAATTTTCCAATACCGAAGTCGGGATGCAGAACTCAAATACAATAGCAAAACTAGAAATGGTGGCATGGAACCCACATAGGTATATAAGCTTTGATTAACAATCTTACCCATTTTAAAATCATTTAAATTTCTCATCTTACCTCAACCTGTTTCTTTACTTCATTCAATTTGATTTTTTGCAATCGAATAATGCCCACGATTTGTAATCACTTATCAAATAAATACTAAAATTCCGGTAGTATAACAGCGTAATCAAAATCCTGTAACGTATCATCATATAGGCCTGACAATTATTTTGTGGCATTTCATAGACAATTTGTGGCATTTAATAGACAATTTTGTGGCATTTCAAAAAGATACGACTAATAGCGTCCCACGAAGATTTCAGATTTCTTATGTGATGTTTGCAAGAGAAGCGTTCTGATTTTAATGCGTTCTGATGTTAAACTTAATGTTTTGATGCTAATGTTAGCCTCTTGATAATAGCCTTTTTTATGTTATCTGACACTAACCTGGATCATTGAATGACTTCAGTGTCACCACACAGTGGGCGTGAATGTTAAAAACTATCTTTCTATTGTACTCATCACATACTCATAGTCAATTGTGTTTCGGAAAACCAAAAGGGATATACTTTTTTAAGCCCGTACCGTTCGGATCTAGCGAGTGCTAATTTTCTCGAATAATCCCCGACAAAATAAGTTCTAATTGTCTGCACCAATTCCAACAAAGCAAGGCGACCAAATTTTGTAATTACAAGAACCATATATGTTACGTCGGCTACTCAACTTAGGAATACGGATTTAGCTACATCATGTGGTGCAAAGATAACGTTGAGGGACTGCTTTGAATTTCATGAGTGTAATAAATGATATTGAAAGTTCTCCATTCTTTTAAAGTTCCGTAGTAGTATGATATCGAAAACTTTTTGGTGGGAAGTTGAAACTTTCCAACTTTTATGTGATACGTTTTTGAAACATTTAGGTTGCTCCATAGGGTTGAATATTATGTATCTTTTAAATGCTTTTTGTTCACAATAATCATAAGTTTACTTACCATCCCCATCAATAAAGCTAGAGTCTCCCAGTCTATCCAACCAAGAATCATTTCCAAATCAGGGCGCTGTGGAAATTTTCGTCTTTGCAAGATAAATCTATTATAAATCACTCTAAACCTTCATATAACTGTTATCGCAAATCTAGTCTATAATAGAGTCAATTAAAAAAGAAATAACTCACCATGTTTAGAATACTGAGTGCTGCTACGCCCAAACTTGCACCTAACAGAGCTGCACTAGTCCGGTGAATTATCTCGGTCATTATCAAGGCGTAAACCACGACCAGCAGGATCAGAGCCACCACGACCTGATATAGGATACATATCTCAAGATGCTAAAATATTAAATCAAAATATGCATGAATTGTATTTTTCTACAAAATTTCATTTTGAGCGTTTTTATTCTCTACTAGGAGTTTTACGGGCGATGTTTGTTTTTCCTCTACTGTTCCTGATTCCTTCTAATCACGGGAAGAGATGCTACAATCTCGGTTCAGAAAAAAACGACCAGGTAAATCATCCTCCAATTCTAAATCTAAAAGTGCTGGAGCTTCATTATCTCAATAAAAAGATTGACCCACTATTTGACCGGCAATAACCACTCAGGGAATGCGAATAAAGAAACCGAACCTTTTTCTACTGCCTTCCTAAGTTATTTCATAAGTTTTAATAAGTTACTTCTTAAGTTTTAATGAGTAGCATAAAGGTATATTACTTAATAAACATATGATAAAATTTTGATTATCATTCAGAAACTCCACGCGGTGATGTCAGGGAATAAGACAGTTGGAGAATCGTCCCTCAAGTTAACTTTTTATAACTTCGACAATAGGACCGATAAAATAAGTTTTAACAGCACGTGAGTGATTTTACTATCAACACTACTTTCAATTCTGCTTTCACAGCCAGTTTAAGTAGTTTTAAATAAGCTTAAAAAATTAAATAAGCTTTCACAATTAAATTTCCTTATTTCAGTACTTCAAGAATTGCCTTTAACATTTCGGTTGTTCGCCATATAAGCATGATACCAAGTTTGGGTGTCCCATTTGGATTCTCTGTTCGAGGTTCGGATCGCTGCCAATACCCAATACGATTGACCTTTTTATAAGAGATATAATTTTCCTAACTTGTAATAAGATTTTCCAGAATATCATTAATAAAAGAATAAACACACTTCATCATTACATTATAAAAATTTTGACCTCTGTCAACCTTCAGATGGAAGCTATAAGCCGTACGAATGCTTCGAACCAGTTGATGTTGAGTCATCATACTTTCAATTTTTGAAGAATGAAGTCAGAGGCACCACATTAAATTCCAAAGATTTTTTCATTCGAGCTCACAAGTCTTCCCAATTTTGTGGGACACAGTCGGACAAATCTGTAATGACCACTTCTCAAGGTTTTACGACAAGCAGCCCTGACTCCTACCTAGAAGTTTCCGTATTTTTATCTGTTAAGGTCATCGAATCATTAGAAATTCAAATTGATTCGATTTCAGACGATGTGTTCAAAGTTTCTGTAAGCAATCTGAAGTCTAAAGAAAACATTGCTCCCCATCTGAGTTGCTTCGTGAACGGAATGAACGTTACAGGGTCGCCTCAATTTAGAATCTCCAGTAAACTGAACGAATCCTCCCAAAATAGATTTTCTTCCCCATATAAAAAGGAAGAGAACGAGGCTAGGGCGGCCAATGTAAAGCTGGTATGCTGGTCAGAAGCCTACAAAGGTCCTCTGGTTTGCAGTGCTATAATGTCAGGCATCACCTATTGGTCCAATACCGTCTATTTGACCAGGGGAAGTGATATGGGGGACTGCAAGCTGAACTCCAACCTCACCGTAACTGATATAAAAGAGAAATCTAGATTGACAAGGTTAGGGTGGAGCTGTGACAAGGATGAGTCTTCCTATACAGTTCACGTTAACGAGACAGTCAGTATGCATAATTACAGTCCCTGTACACTGAGAATACAGACACAGAACACCTCCTCCTGTTCAGTAGAAACAGACCAGCTAGAACAAGGAATGCTCTACAAGGTGTGGGTTACCACATCTACCGGCAAGCTAATGGTGGACGTTACTGACGTGCTGATACCGAGGAAGGTGCAGAGTGACGTGGAGAAGGTGCTAGTGTGGGTACTGGCGGGGTGCGGGTTGGTGATAATAGGGCTGGTGGGGTTCCTGGTCCTCACCTGCAAACTCCTGGCCAGGGAGGAGGGGCGTGAGAGTGAGGTTCAAAAACTGAATAAAGGGGATCTGGATGGTTATGAGTCGAATGATGTAGTCATTATTCACATTACTAATAGTGAATTTTCGGAACAAGCCGACTAATGATTGTATGCGCCGACACATCTTTGTTCATTTTCATTTTATAATTTGATGAAAAATTTGATGAATTTTAAAAGTTTAAGATTTTGATTTTCGTAGATCATTTTTGATTTATTGTAATTGATTTTGAATAAAATCTATTAAAATGATAAACTATTGTTTGTAATGACTTTCAGTTTCATTATCAATGCATTGTTTTTGTTTGCTTTATACCTGTTGTCACAATAATGCAGAGCGTAAATTTTTTGGAAATACTTACTTCTTCTTGGCTTAGTGCAGTAAAAAAATCAAGCAAAAGGATGATATCATGGTAGAATAAATAACTGAACGACCATATCATTATCGATCAATTTGAATAATCAAAAGTTTTAACACTTTTCAACAACTCTAATTTAACTGACCACTGCCAGGTCGATTGCTTTATTAGTAAAACTATAATACTTCTAATTTATATAGCATCTCAAATAAGTTTTGTTCATACCGAATAATCCTGGGCAGGTGATCTACATTGATAAGATAGGTTTATCGAGGCACAAGCATTTTCGTCCTTCGGCTCTGCGATCAGAGACAATTGTGCACAGTTCCTGAAATTGGTAAATAGTTTAAAATTGAAGCGTGTCTATCATGAGCTTCTTTTTTAAAAGTGAATATTATAAGAAGAATAGATAGACCGTAATCTTTCGTCTTCTTAAATACTTAAATTACCCAGTGGGTCAGAATCTCAATTCATCACATTCCTTTACGTGTTTTGCATGTGAAATGATGACGTAATTTTCTGCGGAAAAAAGTTTTTGGCACAATTCGGCGTGAGCCAGTCTTTATGAAACCTCAACATCTGCAGTCTATAGCACGATCCAGACAAACAAATGACACCCTTGAAAACATATAGGTTTTATATAACTCAAATATAAGGAATACAAAGTCGTTCTACAGAAAGTAAAACGTACGGGTGTCTGACACGAGTGTCGAGTACTTCTTGATAATCTACTAATTGTGGACTCAGTGGAATTCCATAAACTTCAATATCTCTTGAGCAATCTAAATTGCGTCTTAAGCGATCAAAAGCGTCTAAGGCGATCAAAAGCTTAAATTAAAGCTTAAATTAAAGCTTAAATTAAAGCTTAAATTAAAGCTTAAATTAAATAAATTTATGGCTTAAATTGGTCAAATCAATGAACATTTATAACGTCTAAACTGGTTTCAAAATAAGAGCCGCACGAAGTGAACTTACTTGAGGGAATCTATTTTAAAAAGATGTTCAATCTTGGTCATCTCCTTTATCTTAGTGGTCCTCTCTCTTGTTGGCTTGATGTAAACGGGATCGTCCTGAGTGGATAAAACTGTAGTACTGCATAAAGAATATAACAGCATTTAATTATCGACCGACATTATTTTGTGAAGAATTGGAAAAGTGTTTAAAATTTGTTGTGACACTTGATTTTATAATAAACGTTAATGGTAAAGTACTTTGTATCAGGTGCTTGAAAATTGTCTTGACTTGAGGCACATGTCGCAAAATTTTTGCGATCTGAGACACCATACTTAACAAAATAAAGTTGCTAATGTCAGGATGAGATTTGTTAGTTAAAGTGGATGAAGTTGAGACCGAATGCCAATGTAACAATTTGTTAGTTGTTATTTTACTTACAATGACTACATCTTCCGACTGATTTGTCATAGACTTCTTGACGATTATTTGGATTGTACCATCTAGTGGCTCAGCGTACACCTCTGAAAATGAAAATCTCAGCCTGGGAATCGTTAAAATTCACCATGTAGTTATAGTTATAATTCAGTTCTGTCATTACTTATGATAAAGCACCTACTAAACAAGTAGTTATAATAAATATCTTGATGAAAATATTACAATTTTTCTCAAATACGTACTTTTGCATCTTATTATTTTAATAAAATACGTATTGACGGCAAATTCTCACCATCCTCTATATTTCCTGTTATCTCAATGGCAAGCCGGTTGCAATAAGAAATATCGTCGATGGTAATAGTCTTCAACGCACTTTTACATGAAGTCATTAGGTAAGAATCCTTGCTTTCTTCGATGTAAAACATCGACGTAACCTGTGGATTGATGTGCATTTAAAAACGGGGGAATTAAACTGGCGGACTTTGTCCGCGGCGGATTCCGCCAGAACGTTCCTTTCGGCGGACTCTGGCGGATCCACCGCGGATTTCGCCTGAGTACGTCGAGTCCGATCGGATCCGCCATCAACTCGCGGACAGTCCGCCAATTTTGTCCGCCAACCAGACTTTAAGTTAAGTTCCGCGATTTGGCGGAACAGGTCCGCTGCAGACTTGTTCCGCGGTGGAATTATTCGGCGGAATAATAACAAAAAAATTTAGCGGAACTTATCCGCCGCTGAACTATTCCGCCAAAGTAAAGTGACGAAACAAGTCCGCCGCAGAATATAGTCCGCGGCAGAACTTGGTGGAACTATTCGCTGCGGAACTTTGTCCGCCGCGGAACTTTAACCCTAGTGTTAGGTTCTAACCCTAACCTTATTTTGTACGGCAGCGCGCACCCTCCTGTCATTTTATTCGAATGAGGGTCGGACGAAGTCAGACAAACCTTATTCTAACCCTAAACCTAGCCCTAACCCCTAAAGGGCGGCGAAATCAGCAAACTTTCATTGGTCGGACTTATTCCGCGGCGGAATAGTTCCGCCAACATTTTTCGGCGGAACAAGTCCACGGCGGAACTATTCCGCCAACTCGCGGAACTTAGCTTTAAGACTGGTTGGTGGACAAAATTTTGGCGGACTGTCCGCGAGTTGATGGCGGATCCGATCGGACTCGGTGGACTCAGGCGAAATCCCCGGCGGATCCTTCAGAGTCCGCCAGATTCCGCCGAAAGGAACGTTCTGGCGGAATCCGCGGCGGAAATAGTCCGCCGGTTTTATTCCCAAAAACGGCCATATTCCCCTTGGCTCTGCTTCAATCACAAAATTGGATTCGCCACATATATTTTTCCATCTGTGATCTGGGTAATTTAGACAATTGTCTTCATTTACCCATGTTCTAAGATTCTACAATTGATCAACACTTTTGTGATTGGATATGATTTAAAAAAGACTATCTTTAATCTTACACCGGAATTCAGTCGATAAATGTCAGGCTATATAGATAAGCAGTCAATATTTCTTAATTACGTTTTGTCGCATGAGCAGTCTTTTCGTTTGAAATTAACTTTTGTCAATATTGCAACTCGGTATTTGTCTGTAAAATCTAAACTTATTTTTCTCTATTGAAGACTGATTAGCAAAAGTTTAAGTACTTGTACAATTTATTTTCTTTATGATTTTCGTCAACAAAAACATCATTAGAGCATTTAAACATGAGATTTGCTCTGTCGGATACATCTTTACAAATGTCAAGCTTCAGCGGCTCTGTTTTAGTAGAGGTGGGTGTAAATTGTAGTTATGGCGGCTCTGTTTCAGTAGAGGTGGGTGTACATTGTAGTTAACATACAAATAAGAATCTTGGTTCAACGCTTTGCATATAGTTGAAAACATTTTATTTTATTCGTTAAACATGTCACTTTCGAAGTGCCATAATGCGTTTTTACACCTTCAGGACACTTTTAGAGAACATGAGCCTATTGGAGAGTCGACCAAGATGATTGACTCTGTTTACGTAAGAATCGGGCATTTCGCCTTCCATTTAGATAATTCATTCCGGTACTCTTCTTGATATAAGTTTCATTTATTTGTGATACAAACTAGCTTGATGTTAATGACATAATGTTCAAATGGGTTTTCCTATTTCAGAACATAAGTCAATTCAGCCCAGCATTCGAATCGAGCAGGATTCCAGATCAAATTCGTGAGCAACTTTAATTCGATAATTTTAATTTCATTCATTTGAGTCAAAATATATCTAAAAGTTCTTTTAGTCAATCCTAAAAAGAATTGATTTATTGCGGTACAGGTACCATCAAACCACGCGTTTATAATTATAATTGTAAATTGGATTTATGATTTATACAGAATTTATACCAGAGCAAGTAAACGAGACAATTTACTACGATGCTTTAAGTCAACCCATCTACGATCAAACCTTCTTTGATCCTAACCTCTACAACAACTACGAATACAGCTCTATCAACAATACGATTTCTGATCCTTGTCAAGGTATCTGCAGCCGATTCATTGGTGTTCTTTGTACCAATTTTGGTACATTTGTATGAAACCATTCCAGACTATAGAACAGACTAATATTTTACAAAAAGTAAAAACGCCTAAGTTATCGCAGTGTTACTGTTATTGCCATCAGAAACAGATTCGCAGGTAATTATATTTATAATCGTTTGACCTCAGGACCGGAGGTAATTATAATCGTTTGACCTCAGGACCGGAGGTAATAACAATCGTTTGACCTCAGGACCGAAGGGAAACTTCCATATTCCCATACAAGTTCCCATCCCTCATCCATATCTTTCTAACATGGGGAACCATCTGTATCCACTTTCGCAGGTAAAACTTTCTCTATTATCTAAGATAATAAGATATCAAGTATCTTATGTGTGCTCTGTGCTGCGACTAAATTGATATATGGCGTGTCCAAAAATTATTTTCACCTGTTTTATCAGAAAGAGCAAAGGTTTAAGCAAGACTTAGACACACTTATAGTATGGATTAATAAAGAGCCGTCATCGCATAATTGTAGAAAAGGACCATTTTTTCAAAATCAAAATCAAATATTTCAAAAATTATCATCTTTGATTATCAATGTTTTAGGGTGATCAGTGGCAAAATGCAGGCAGAGACATGTTCTGCCAAACACCAATGGCGGCCAGATGTGATCTAGCGTATCAAACACCTCCGAATCCAAACCTTCATACAAACAGCCACACCCCTGATGGCGGAAACCCCTGTGATATCTACTACAACGATTCCATCGACTCATCAGGTGAATTAGACAAGTTGAGTCATCTTATAGCCCAAGAATAATGTCACTGTGCTAAACCTACTTAAGTTTCAGTTTCAATTCAGGTGATCTTCAGCACACTTGCGCTGACCATCAATTCATGTTATTTTTATCAAATTTTCTGCAGGATATGGCTCAGAGTGCATGTTATTTTTATCAAATTTTCTGCAGGATATGGCTCAGAGTGCATGTCAACACCCGAAAATCAAACCAATGATCCTGCAACCGAAGATTTTCAAGATGACAGTATCGCATACAAGTTTGTTTCAGCTACATTTGATTATTTCAATTCTTTCAACAGAAAAAGGCGAAACTTACATGATATTGTTACAAAATTAGTAAATATAGGTGATGTAACGCTAACGGAAATTCTACTTTTATTTACAGTCAACGAACAAAATTGCAGGCTGGATTGGAGCGAGTTACTTAAAGAGGATCCAGCACAGCACAAAGAAGAATCGTCTAAAGAACTAGACGAGATCATGAGTTTGTTGAAGCAGTACAACGAGGATCCTGACTTGCCAGCTTGTCAGCCCATTGCTCCCTCCATTCCGAGGAGAAAGCCGAAAAAGCGAGCTTGCTCTTCTCCCGAGATCCACGGACCTCGACCAAAAAGTATAAAAAGTATACTTATAGTTAATGAATGTCTAGTTGAGTCTGAAGCAAATTTGAGAAACAAAGAATTAGATGAAAAATCTCCCTTCTACTATTACATATTATCATGACTGACACCCCGGTAGCAAGTTTGCCTTATTCGGCAGTGCTGTACAAGTGTTATACATTGTACAAACAACAGTGTGTAAACACACTTGGTTGTTGCTTCCAACAACAGTTTATACATGACACTAATTGTCTTCTTCAGGAGCACGGAGGGTGTGCAGGGAACCTCGACGTTACAACAGTCCGACAGTGTCTGTTCTAACCACGTGGTTGAAGAGCAACATCAAGAACCCCTACCCCACCATCAGCGAGAAGAAGGAGCTCATGAGAAAGACGGGGCTCGACAGGGGCCAGGTCAGAGAGCTGCCCGGACAGTGCAGCTATTATCTATAGCAAACAGACATTTTAATTCATTTTATAAAATTCGCCTATAGCTTTGCCAAAATGGCGACTGTTAGTTTCAAATTTGTACCTTTGACAGCCTCAAAAGTCTCCGATATGTTAACATCAAATCCATGTATTATCTCAGATCAGACAATGGTTTGTAAATGCTCGCAGAAGGTACGCCAGAGAGGGCAGGAGACCCGTCCGCACTACACGATAATAAGTCAAAGAGTTTAATTATGACTAAGTTACTAATTATTAAATGTTAAGATTTTACTTGAAGTTATTATTGAGGGATTTATTATTTACTGTACAATGTACATGATCTCAGAATTGATGATTAACTAATGTGTAAATTTTGTTATTTTTGAGATGAGCAATTTGCATTCTAATTTCAATTGCGTAAATTCATTATTTTCAATCGCGTTTTCTATTCCTTTCGACGGAAGTTATATGTACAGCGGTTATTTTATTTTTAACGCAGTAACTATTTCTTGTTTTAGATTATTGTCCAATTATTATCTAATTAGATCATTATTGTCTAATTAGATCATTCTAATTAGATTATTCTAATTTGATAAGATTATCCCAATTAGGTTATTCTATTCAGATTATTGTCTATTCTAATAAATTCAAATTTAGCTTTTTGTGTTATTTAATAAATAATTTCTCTAATCACTGCTTTGCAGTGGTTAGTTTTACAGTGGTGATTTCAAATTACGATAAGATGATTAATTTACACTAACTATGTATTTAACTTGAATAATTTAACATTTTTGAAATTTATTCATCTGATTATTAAAGTTTTATATTTAAACAGTACGACATAGTTTTATTATCTCATAACTTAAACCGAGAACTCACCAGTGAAACAAGCATAAGGGATGAAAGAGCAGCTACTTTTGCCAATCGTATCCTGAAAATTTGTTCTCTTAAATAATTCCAAAAAGGGTAACTTGGGGAAGATTATCTTCAATAATCTTCTAAGTTTGCACGCGTAAGTATGTAATAGCTTATTGTATTGTAATATCAACCAATTGTGGGGAATAGGGTGTCATTGTATTAGGCGGATGAACTTTTTTGTTGGATTCTAATTTAAGAGAAATCAAATGGCATCGAATTTAATCAGACAGCCAGCGGATATACAGTAAATACATAGGGGGGGGGAGATCACGTATTTTTTTGTTTTTTTTGTTTTTTTGTTTTTGTTTTTTTCAAAATTTCACTTCCACCTAAACAAAAAAACAAAAAAACAAAAAATTAATTTTTGGACTTTTCAGACGAAATGAGGGTTGGATGAGAATTCTAGAAGTGTAAGACAAATATATGATGACAATAAAACTCAAATTGAAAATAAAACCAACAATTGAAGCGTCAAAACAATCTTTGGTTCTCTGATTG
>JH152741.1:81365-102445 GCA_000226015.1 Mnemiopsis leidyi | reverse complement strand
ACAAAAAGTGCATAAAAAGCTAGTTTTTCGGACTCAGGTCGTTTTAAACCAAAAAGGGGTGATATAATTTACCAAAACTTGGGTGTAGCGTGACCGTCTTTTAAAGTCAGCATTGTCCATTACACATCGAAAAGGAGTGATATAAGATGATGGGCCGTTTGAATGGACCAATAAGTACGAAGATGAATCAAAATTACGGTCGCTAATTTTTTGCAGATGAATAACATTGAAAAGACATAAACTTGCCGAAAATTAGCGACCGTAATTTTTATTCATTTTTCAAGTTCTTTTTTGTTTAATTTTTGTTTTTTCCACAAATTTACTTCTACTACATATCTAAACAAAAAAAACAAAAAAATGGTTATTCCCTCCTATCTGTTGGCATCTCTCTTACCTACACAAAAACAAACGCAGCAACGGAAAAATCGTGATCTGACAGTATATTTACATTCTTTTTGTTTTGTTTGTTTGGATTTTGGCTTTTTTAGCTTTTTTTGTTTTTTGTTTTATTTGTTTTTTTTGTTTTATTTGTTTTTTTGTTTTTTCAAAAAATCACTTCCACCTAAACAAAAAAACAAAAAAACATGATCCCCCCCCCATACATATCATGAACAGATCATTTGAAGATACTTTTTAGAATAAATGTCAAATCCTGCTAGGATTTACTTACGGTTGCTGAGGGTTTTCTCTAACAACAGCTGGAGGATGAAGTTTGTTGTTGTTGGTAAGTTCCAGCTGAGTAAGTTTTCCATCGTCAGTACCTGCGTACCTTTGAGAGGGTAGCTCCGAAACCTACGTGAAATAGACGCAGTGAAATCATGGGTTAGTGTTCAAATTTTCACAAATAAAGTGCGAATAATAGTTTATATTGTATATGTATTTACGAGGAATACACGGGGATGCATTTAGTAAAGACAGAATGTGCAATCAATAAAACAGGCTATAATAAACACTGTCACCAAAATACAAGAATGTACTCAGTGTACATTGTGAAGAATAAACACATTTAATGTTCCACACAATGCACGATTGTACTCGGTGTACATTGGTTAATATCAATACAAATAGACAAAATTCAACTAAAATTAAAACACATTTAAATATTCCCACTTGTTCGTAAGGATCATCTAGCCAGTCCCGGAGCTGGAGTACATTCCCGTTGTCCTCCTGATTGTACAGTTTCCCGGAGAAGTCAAGGAGACGGGAGTTTTCTCCCAAACCCTCCGACATGATGCAGTGAACTGCACGTTAACGTACAACAAAGCTGTTTTACTGCTCAGCTGAGAAACAAGTCCGAAGTTTCTATCTCTCAAACAACTGTACTTTAAGATATGAGTGTGAATTACCGCTATCGTGGAATTACAGCTAAACACTTCCACAGAGCTCGGTCTATCTGGTTTTTTTAACCGGGATATTCTCACTATGAATATATATGCACTTTTTTCCAAAGCACAATGTTTGCTAGTAAAGTAGTATAAACTCTTTACTTTACATGTAGCTGCCTGTAAGTTGAATGAAAAAATGAACGTTGTATAGGTTAACTGTAGAACAAAAATCACTTAAAGTTAAATGGGGTAAGCTAACGGCAACTTTTTACCAGAAGCTAAAGTTTATCCAGGATTAAGTCGATTTTCTATGAAAGTAAGAGGGTGGACCCCTAAAGAAAACTGAAAAAGGCAAATGAAATAGCGAAGCAAGCTAACAATACTCAAAATTTAACCATTCTTTGAGTAGCGCAACCATAGTGAAAGCTAGTGTAATTTTTGAAAGCTCAATTGTCTACTCAAAACTACTTGCTTCCATTATCAGAGCTTTTAGACATGAGGCGTGCATCGACACTACTTTCTCGAATACAACGCACTAAAACAAGATCTGTAGTACTAGGTTGTGCTAGACTGAGTGTAATCTCAAGTAGTCCTCCCTAGCAACACCACGTGACAAGACAATTCAAGCACGTGCAATTATTGTGTATTTGCTAGATTGTGATACGGAGAATGCCCAGTAACGGATACCATTGTTCGGCCTAATGAAGGAGGCTGCATTGTGGAGTTGGTGTGAATGGTGTCATGTGCGGTAATTCCATAATAACAATAATACATCTTGTAGCAGCACTGCACTGAACAGAGAACCTCCAATATCTGATGTATAAGGTTCCGGAGTTACAGATTAATTTGGATGGTGAGTGGTGACGTGATGGAAAGCTCTCCATTTTAAATACTGACAAATGTCAGCGATAACATTGGAGTGCTTTTTGTGGGGTAATATATTCCAGATCTACATGATAGATGAGAAGGATTTTAAGAAAATTTTAAAAAGATATAAACAATTTAATCTGATCTCTCAAGCTTTAGTATTGATGTATACAGTCGGGGAAGAAAATACCCTACTCCAGCCACAGAAGACCGATGCTTGTGTAACTGTAAGAGCCCAAAATCTCAGGAATCGAGCTTTCGGGCTCCAACACCATGACCATTGACCATCAAATTCATTACCATCCGGGATTCGATTGAAAAGTAAAAACCTACTGCTAGCTATTGATTTGAAGATTAGTATTTTGAATTTGTCATGAGGGATGATGGGGTTCTTGCTGGTACCGGCCCATCTAGTCATGTCCCCAAGAGAAAGGTTGTTTTGCCACTGTTCCAAATGTGGGTATTACTGTTGCACTCATACGCTTATCATCCTCTATACGAATGATGAATTCTCTTAACTTGATCCAACCCCCATCAATTTCTGTCCACTCTGGCTGTTAATGGATCATTACAGGGTCTATACAAGCTAACAATGGAAATTTCCTCATAAATTCTGCAGTATATCTACAATTTTTAGTGATTTTGCCAGCAATTTTTCTATCCCTCATCCTAATTTGCCGATAGCAAATTGCGATGTAAATCAAAACGGTGTACGGATTTGTACGTTCAAATATATACACCTAAACTCATGGATTAGTGGTTTAACATAAAATTATTGATTGATAGATTTGTTGCCCAACCCGGGCTGGCATCTAATGGGTCTTCGAAGTATATATTCTTATAATATTATAATATCATACGAATTTCACACAATATTTTACTTAAATTTGCATAAAGACAAATGCATCCAATTTCTCCGAGCTGAGTGAATACTAAAGAATAGAATCTTCTTTGAAAGCGTTGTAAAGATAGAATATACAACAAAAATTTACAAACTTTCTTAAGAGGTTATCATTAATCATCGAATCTGTCTTTTCTAATATTTCATTAAGACCTCGAGCTCCTCATGAAACGCAGAATAAAAAACATTCCTCAGTTAGTCAGTAGCCAGCTTCACCAGTGGCCAGTTCAAGTCATTAGATTTCTGGTATGTGAGTACAAGTGTTTTCTATGACTATACTGAATAGTGCTGGTTCGTCGGATTTCTGTCTGGTCGTGACACCCTACTAATCTAATGAGTACGCCCACAAACGCATTTCTTATCTTTCTTCTTCTTGCCGAAGCACCCGCTACCACAGTCGCAACATTCCTTGTTACAGCACTTTGTGGTACAAGGGACACATTTCCCGCAGGTACAGCATCCGTCAGGGCAGCATCCGGTACAGCATTCCAAAGTGCAGCACTCGGTAAACTTGCAGCACTTGCAAGCCCCACACGAACCTCCACAGCAAGACCCGTCACAACAGGTGCAGGAGCAGCAGTCAGCATTGCAGCATCCGCAACAGTCACCACAGATACAGCCTTTGCAGCAGTCACCACATAGACCACATCCGCAACAGTCACCACATTTCATACATTTACCACAGCTATCGCTACATTTACCACAGCCTCCTGAGCAACCGCTACATTTACCACAGTCGCCGCAGCAACTGCTACATTTACCACAGTCGCCGCAGCAACCGCTACATTTACCACAACATCCCTTCAAAGCACCACAACATTTTTCACAAGGTGCACAACCTCCGCAAGTGCAGCAATTCTTACACATTTTGCCACAGCAGTTAAGGCATTCGCCACAGTTGCCAAACTTACAACAACTTGCATCACAACACTCGACTTTACAACAGTTGGGCTTACAACAGTTGCCACAAGTACAGCACCCATCAGGACAGCATCCCTTGAAACAGTCAAGCTTACAACAGTCGTTAATCTTGCAGCAGCTGCAAGCACCACAAGATCCACCGCAACACGACCCATCACAACACGAGCAGGAGCAGCAGTCTCCTTTACAGCACCCACAGCAATCCAGACAGCTGAACCCACCGCAACAAGCCTTGCATTTACCGCACCCGTTACAGCATCCTTTAGTGCAGCCCTCGCAGCATCCATCGCAACAGTCCGCACAGCCACTGCAGTCCCCGCAACTCTTGCAGCACCCCCCACATTTAGTGCAGCACCCTTCACAGCAATCACCACATTTGCCACACCCGCACTTGCCGCAGCATCCCTCACAGGACTTACCACAAGAAGTGCAGCAAGCACTGATCTTGCCACAGATACAGGAACCACACCCCTTGCAGCAATCGTCACAGAGCTTGCAGCACTTACAGTCTCCACACCCACCCCCACAACATCCCCCATCACAGCAGCTACAGCAACATGGACCCCCTTTACAGCAACCACAACAGTCGCCACACGAGCAATCACCACAATTGCAGCAGCCAGGACAATCTAGACCACAACAACCGCAACATTTGCTGCAACCTGCACCACAGGCCCCGCAAGCTTTGCCTCCGTCACAGCACCCACCTTCACTAACACCTTTAGATGACGCAATAGATGTTGTGTCATTTGCAAGCACAGCAGCTAGATCTTCGGAGGGCTGCTTTCCTTTCCTCTTTTTCTTTCTCCCTCCGTTTGAGCAGGCTGGAACACTAGCAGGCACAATCTCTGATGGAACAGCTGGAACACAGGAGGGCAGCACTGGTGCCGGGTTTCCATGGTTACAGAAATCGTACACTGGCGCTGTAGTGTTGTTTAGTTGTTCGTAGTAGAACGAATAGTGGTAATGTTCTGTCATCCTGGTATCATTAACTCTGATTTAGAGGAACCTCAACCAGGCTAAGGAGGATATCAGATACAGGAGCAGATACAGATCTAATTCAGTAAACTAACAAATGAAATTGCATTAGTAATTTGTGATTCAATGCAATCGGTATTAAACTACGACCGCAGTTACCTTACGAAGTGAACCCAATCACGCAAGTGATATAATCATATAGAATACAAATTTGTAAGTTGGCTTACAGATTTTCATCATTTATCTAAACATCCAATTACTACCATCGGTCCCACTTAATTCCCTATTTCCCTAGTTATCAGTCAATCATAAATTAAGGATGAATTAAGCATAAAAATTCAGTATAAACGATTGGGAAAGCATGAATTTGCGAATGACTAGTTTGAATATGGCTCTGAGGATTGTGTAAAATGCTGCATGCACTAACAAGAATGGTGGGGTTAACTCTGTGTAGGTTTAACTGAAGATGCACTGGATCCAACACTCAAACAGGATCATACACAAAATTAATCAGGATAACATAGGTTAAACAAGGATTACAAGGATCACAAGGATTACAAGGATTACAAGGATTACAAGGATTACAAGGATTACAAGGATTACAGGATAACAATGATTACAAGGATTACAGGATAACAATGATTACAGGATAACAATGATTACAGGATAACAAGGATTAAAAGGTATCGATATAGCTTTGTTAAATGTAACTCTAGAGAGCTCCAACAATCTCGTGTTGGAAACTACAGCATGATAGAAAAAGGTGTCAAGAGTGACAACTTATCTATACCATGTTTCCGTCAGATGTTCACGGTGGCCGACTACTGGGATCCTTCGAATCTAGGACATAGTACGGACTACGGTGATGTCATCTCACTGCACAATCTGTCTCATGGGGATACGTGTTCACAAAGTATTAGTGACATTGCTGTGAAATGTGAGCCATTAAAAAGTGACCCCATGTCATGGATCTCTTGGGTTTTTGTGAGAAGAGGTGCATTTGGCGATGCAAATAAATGGTAAAATTCAACACTTCAAACCTTTGCTTTCAGTTTAGTAGATAGCTCTAGCATAAGGAGAAGTTAAGACAATAAGACTCACATGATATGTTTGTTTTATTCAAATTAGTACTCAATATAAACACTTTTCCGCCTAATAAGCCTATAATTATAGTATACCTCAATTTGATCCATTGTCTCCACTATCTTGTGGATCAGGGTCACAACATTTAACGACACGACCATATGTATCGCTTAAGGTGTGGCGTTTGTTTCAAATTAAATCGAATCATAAGGTAGTCTCAAAGCTGGACAACTTTACTGAGCCTATCTGCTAAAAAGTGTAGATTACAAATTCAAAACCTCGTTGATCAATATCGAAAAAAGCTAGTGGTAAAAAAGCTAACCAACAATTTGTCCTATGATACTAAGGTTTCAAAAGTAAGACCTTCTCCGTAACCTAGGTCCATGCGACTTTGGTTTTGACAGTCCAAGAGAGAACAGTTTTTTAGATTTAAAGCTAAAAGCAAATACACGGCTCAGTGCACCTTTCTTTCTCCAATGACCAGACTGAACCGAGTACACTGTAGAGTGGTCCCCACATGTGTGAAGCGAGCTGTAACACTCACTGTAACACTCGCTGAAAGACAGTCTGGAAAGTGTTCGGAGGCAGGTGCAGTGCCCTTCCCTGCACCTACAGACGTCACTTTCAGGGCACGTCGAGCAGTTTAAGCAGTCTGTGGCAGGTCCTGATTGAGCCAAGGATCCAGCGCAGTCACAGTAAGGGTCACATTCGCATCTCTCTATTTGACAAGAACAAAACTCTCCAGAACCATGAAAGCAGGAGCGTTGTGCGTTAATGCTGTTATGACACAACTGTCCAGTAAAAAGTGTCTGAGTATGATTAGCAGCCCAAGTCGTGCACATGCAACCATTGTACAAATGCTCTACTAAAGCATGCTCTCCAGCTAGATCACTGTGATTGGTCCCTAGGACAATGTCTGCACCAGAGAACTGTACCTTGCGATCGATTTCTCTACAATCTGGGTTGATAATATCAAGATCTTTCGGGGTATGTGTAGAGATGAAAGCACCAGGATTTTTGGGTAATAAAATTGGTGCTGCTTTATTAGAATCACAGTCAGGATCTCGTGAAAGTAGCACCTCCTCGTTAACGTCAGCATCAATTGAGATTTGAGCCGATGGAATTGTCGTTAAATCTCGGACAACCACTTCATCTTGATAGTTTTTATTAGTGCTAGTCTGTGAGTCTGTTTCATGGTCGTGTATAACGCTATTATTTGGGTTGCATAGCGTCGCCATGTCGGCGTTCACTCCAGTATCTGTATGTTGAATGTCGGTGTTTATCGGATTTTGAGGAAATCTCATGTTTTGCGGACCTTGTTTCTGTGTGCTGTCTAATTCCGGATTTGGCTCCTTAAATGGATTTATAGGATGGAACATAGGGTAGTTACTAAGTTCCACCTTGATGGTTTCAGTGGGAACTTCAGCCAAGGACTCTTCTTCAAACGAAATATCTGTTGGGCGAGGCTGTGGAGACGGTATATCAGGGTCATCCGAAGATGATTGAAGCTGGGTTTCATTGGACGGATTAAGGCCCACCGTTACAACCTCAGCTGTTCCATAATTCATGGTGGGATGAGGGAAACAGATTCCATAACTGTCTAAAGGCTTATTTGGAAATACTCTCTGAGTTCTTGAAATTTCGGGGACTCTTGCATCTTGGTAATTCGACTGTGTGGGCTGATAAGGCTGAGGGCATGGTTTATTTTCTAATTCTTGTTCATTTATAATTAAGTCAATTCCACACTGCAGAGATGTCTTTGTAGATACTATTACTGCAGTATGTGAGGTAAAGTTAGATCCTTGAGTCTCTAGGTTGTCTGATGGAGAAAATAATTTTGTCGTTTGGCTATTTGAAGAACTTGATTTTGAAGTTGTTTGGCTGTTTGAAGAACTTGATTTTAAAGTTGTTTGGCTGCTTGAAGAACTTGATTTTGAAGTTGTTTGGCCGTTTGAAGAAATTGATTTTAAAGTTGTTTCGCTGTTTGAAGAACTTGATTTTGAAGTTGTGTGGTTGTTTGAAGACCTTGATTTTGAAGTTGTTTGGCTACTTGAGGAACTTAATTTTGAAGTTCTCGCACTTTCAGTCAAATTTGACTGGTTGGAGAAACTTTCTTGAGTAGATTTGCCACTACAAGTCCTCGAAGCAGTGAGAGAAGTGTTATTCTTGGGATTATCTGTAGAGGTCTTAGATGCAGAAGTAACTGAAGAAACTGAAGAATTGCCTGTTTTGTGTTGACTGAAAGCGGAAGGTTCTTTCTCAGCACTAGAGTTAGAAGAATCGTTTCGATTGGTCAATTTCTCAGAGGGTAAAAAGCTATTTGTTTCATGATGACTTGAGCCCCACCTTTTCGCCTCCTCGCCAGCTGAATTGTAACTGTTATGCGGTTCTAATTTTGCTATTTCAGCGGTCTTGTGAGAATGTTCATCCCCTAGCAGAGAAACTTGATGATGAGAATCCGATCTAGAATTTCGAGAAAATTGTTCGGATTCTGTGCTGTTCTCCGTAATTTTGTTCATAGTCTTCTCAGAACTCGATGGTGACGCCTTTGTACATTGATAATGACTTGCTTGCTCGTGAAGAAGTGCTATTTTGTCGGGTTGAATTTCTTCTTTACAGTCTTTGTCGTCTTGGTTTTTTGTCATGTCATTGCAATCCAACTCGACATTCTGGCTGTTGACACTCACCTCCACAAGAACATTTTCAACTTCTGATTTTCTTGAGAAGGAACATTCGGGTAAGTGGGAAGAACTTGAGTGATCTCTGGCAGAGTCATTGTGGTCCTCGAGTTTTCTGCTCATCTCTGAACCACCAAATACGGAAACATTTTGAGAGTTATTCCCAGATTGCAAAGAAGCCAATTGGTGGCAATGGTGGCTAATGGTTTCATCATCTTCTGGAGCAGTGTGTTCATTTTTATTAGTTAGACGAAATGCATTGGCTTCCTCCAACTTGTCGGCACCTTCAAATGACGTCTTGCGATTGATGATGACATTAACGACCACATTTTCGCCCTGAGATTTAACCTTGGCGCCATCTTCTAGTAGCATGCACCCTTTTCCCGATATCGATTCCTTAGAAGAACCTTGGCTAATTTCAACCTCATACTTGTTTGATTCTCGAGGAAATTTTGGTTCGATATCTGCAAATACCTTGGATTCGACGTTTTCATTGAAAGAAACTTGTCGCTGTCGTTCCTGTGGGCCACTGTTGAGGCTCTGATCCTCTGAAACGGGATTGGTAATAGTAGGAACAATTAGATGTTCCTCGTAAGTGACATGGCCTGTGTCACTCATCAAATCATTTTTGTTGATGACCCTAGTGATTTTCTGGGAGTTTAACTCATCATATTCTCCCTGGTTGATGCTGTCCTGACCTTTAGGAACTTGCTGAGGTGATAAAAGAACCACAATATCTTGTGTCCTAAGGTTAAGATTGCTTGTGGTTCCGCAAAGACACGGCTCAGCAATGCAGGGGCAAATTCCTTCATTAAAGGATATGGTTACGCTGTCATTATCAGTCTTATTCACTTCAGTGTGTTCGGCAGGACTAATAGTGCGGACATTGATGGCATGTTTACACTTTGACAGGGACAAACAGCTGCAGTTTCGAACTCTCATAGAAACTTTGGTGCAGGTGCAGGGTAGGGGTGCGCATTTGCAGCTCCGACTTCTAGTCCGGCTGCGACGACGAGTGTTGTTGGAGGCAGGAGTTTCATTTTTCCATATGTTACTATCTCGTCTTCCTATTTCCAATCTGCTTGTCGATGTTTCGACAATGATACCAGCATTTGTGTGGCGACAACTGGAAATAGAAATGCAGCTACAGTTTCGTACTCTGTTGGTTGCTATTACACAATTACACTGATTTGGCATACATCCACAGCTTAATGTATTGACTCGTGTTTTATCTCTCGTCTTAGTCTTCCCTACCATCGTTTCCTCACTTTTTACCATGTGTGTAGACACGTCAGTCGCTGAGATCTCGATACTTGCTTTTGAACGAAGTATACACCTGGGACATGTACTTGGATCATGCCTTGGCTTCTCTTTCGAATCCCCAAAATATGCAGACTTGATTACATCAACAGGGACCCTGATCTGCTCTAAATTATTGGCGACATTGTATTTATGTTGATGCTGGAATGAGCTCTTGGAGTCAAACTTCCTATTTCTGCTATCAGGGTTATAGATTTCCGTAGCAGTTTTCTGAGTTGAATGTTGGCTATGCTGGTATATTGTTGGTTGCGATGAGTGGCCGGTTCGTGATCTGTCTGGATTATTTGAGCTTACTGGCTTGACCTGTTGGACTTCGATAGCCGATTGGCTCGTATGAACATGTGTTGAGGAAGAGGAGTTATGGCCATGGTATGAACTTCCTTCTTTTGAATGAATCCAATTGGAATTTATACCAGTCGTATTGCTCTTAATATCGAGATGCTGAAATTGTCGGGCATGAAGAGTTGGATGACCTAAATGATCGGCTTTTATGGGGTCTTTATGATGCTTTTGTGACATTTCATGACTATAATTTGTACCAAAAACTGATGGCCCCTGAGCTATTAGATGGTTACTGGATTGCAGATAAGTAGATTGACTTGCTAGACTGTGCTCATTGAAACCTGACAGAAAAGGTGCAACCTTAGTCGGTTGACGAAGACTCTGATAAGCTATATTACCATTATTGTGCTTAACAGCTGAGCCTAAAGTTGTGTGACCACGATCGACCGTATCTTTAGGGATAAGTAGTTTGCTTGTTTGACTTTGAACACTACTAGACCCCATCCTTTCCATCAACTGCTGGTGCTGTTGACCAGAACCTGATCGAAATGCCCCGGTTTTTAGATGTTTTGGATAGTATATCATTGTCCTCCTGGTGCCCTGCCCTCGTGACTGCCCGGCAGGGGAACTGGAAGTGAGGTACGATGTTGCACTGTTTCGGTTCTGCTGGATAGGTGAGTGAAGAACCTTCTGAAAATACATCGGGTTCTGCTTGACAAAAGTGTGATGTTGTAGGTCATTTAGGGGAGAATTATTGATATTCATAAGACCGGTATTCTGCTTCTGGTTCCAGATGAATGACGATTGTCCTCTTTGGGTGTTGATTACATCGAGATGATGAGGTGTTGTCGATGGACTCCCTGTGTTTAATTTTCCGTGGAACATTTGTAAGGTTTGAGTTCCATCCCAATGTTCCTAGCAAAAATAATATCATGGTTGTTATTATATACGGTATTACCACTATTGGTAGTGCAATTACCATATTAATACCACGAGCTTGCGAGTGGTATTCATGCAATAAATTCACGAGCTTGCGAGTGTATTTATTTGAGTTATTTCACGAGCTTGCGAGTGAAATTACGTATGGTAATTGCAAAACCAATAGTGGTATTACTGTTTTATTCAACTGCGATGTTAATAATAGCTGCGATAACATGAAAAATGCCAAGTCAATATCTCAAGCTCTCAAGATTTGAATGAGGAAAAGCCAAATCACGTGTTTTACTAGTTAAGTCCACATAAGGCTCAATTTTGCACAATTGTTCACTTATCCAAACCGTTATACCAATAGGTAACCACATCTACTGTCACGTGCCATCTCCCCACCAATAACAAGGAAGGGGCCCTGAGGGTCGAAGCATATAGAGGCGCCTGTTAATTTGTCGGCAGACAGACCTCAGTTCGAGTTATCAGTTCTTTGATTTTTGTTTCCATTCGGTTTGGCGACATATGGATTATGGCCGTATTTTGATGACGTCATTATGTGTGCTTGTCGTTGCTGAAATAGCAACCTAATTGGCCGACAAAGTTAAGTCATATCTCAAGATATCCTGCTCCAATTTTTGCTGTAAGTCCATAGAACTATTCTTTATTGACAACTAGCTACGTTATTTTGACTTAAATTTATTATCTGGGAAATGATTCCTTACAGAGGCTAAGCCAGTAGAAATGCGTGATCTAACTTTTCCTCTTCCAATTTTTACAAGTTGAGATATTTACGTGACATTTTTCTTGTCACCCAATCAAACACTTCTGTC
This sequence comes from Mnemiopsis leidyi, assembly GCA_000226015.1. Lineage (NCBI taxonomy): Eukaryota > Metazoa > Ctenophora > Tentaculata > Lobata > Bolinopsidae > Mnemiopsis > Mnemiopsis leidyi. Next base: position 90,333 of record JH152741.1, on the reverse strand, counting down.
AACAAAAAAGTGAGCGAATTACATTTAAAATTACCTACATTGGGACTCTAGGGCCCAAGAAGACCTAACAATGCTGAAATTTTAACTTTGTTCGATTTCACAGAAAATTGGCTTGAACGGGATTGTAATCAAGTGTAAAGTTTCTTTTTTTTCATGTAAAAATATCAACCACAAGGGATGCCACTGCAGGTATTAATGGTATTCCTATTGTAAATATATATTGATATTACTATATCAATTTTACTGAAAAATTGGCAAAGTAATACCACTGCAGTTGAACGATATAGATTAAAGGGTTTCGGCATAAATAATCAAGCTCAATCGTACCTTCTTATTGCTTTGTTGAAAACAAATTCAAACCAGCTATTATGCCAGGTTGCCGGACTTGCGAAAAATGAAAAAAATGTGAGAAAGGGCGGAAAATTTACTTCACCCAGCACCTTGAGCAAAAAGAAGAGATAAGTTAAGTATAATTAAATTGTGCAACGCGAAAAAATCAAGGATTGTACATGCTATGACATTAGTGGTTAAGAAATTAGAAAAAACACTCTAATAGGAAATCGTTGTTAAGAACCAATTATTTTTATAACTGCTCAGCCAATTAGCTTACATATTTGGATAACAATTAAACTAAGTACGGTAAAATTTTGCATATAAACATGGTTACTGATTGGATGCAAATAATCTTGCAGCATTTTGATTCTGTACGAGACTTTTTACATCATCAATCGGAAAAGATGGTTTTTTATTCTTTAGAATGAGAAAATATTGTGCGTGACAACTTTAGAAAGTCGCTTGGCACCTATACGGCTATGGCTATGCTACAAATGCAGACCATTTTTTTTTTTCGAAAAGCGGCATTAGATAATTTTCCGATGTTTAACGACAAAATATCACAACTCCTTTCTGGTTTTAATTTCAAATCAGTGCTTGTCTAGCAGATTACACATTAATAAAGCACATATACTTTCGTGATCCCTGAAGCTGTCAACAGCCGCAAACTATGTGAAATTTCTCAACATTTTGTTGCAAAATCTTTGCTTAACTAACAAAACGGCAGTACATGCACTAGTTTTACGCAAAAGATAATGTAACACAACCAACTTTTAGCAAAACGGTAAGCCCATTGTTCTAGGTCAAGTGTACTGATTTTACAAATATTTGGACCAACAGAACGACTTAGCTGATTGACATGAGTACAACGCTTATTCGGGTTCACTTCATGGTGGTATTCAGGTTGTGTCAGTGTTTCTTCTTCTATATCTTCAGTGTTTCTTCTTCTATATCTTCAGTGTTTCTTCTTCTATATCTTCAGTGTTTCTTCTTCTATATCTTCAGAGTATCTTCTTCTATCCAGCAAGACTCGCTGTCAAGGAACTCTGAACGAGAAAAGGCATTTTTAATATGACACTAATTCAATTTTACGATATATATATAGTATATTTAGGTTGATAATAAAAAGTTATTAGTACTAATATAACATATCTTGCTTCAGGAAGAAGTATGCCCCTTGCTGGTTGAATTGCAATATTTAAACATCATACCACAAATAAGCACTCACCGGCGCGTTCCAGAGCAAAGCTCCAAATATGAAGCCGACCAGCTGGAGTATGATTGCAATGATAAACTTGCATCTGTTGGGAGACTTCCATATAAACTTCAGGGTAGCCAGCTTTGCTTGCAGACCTTTAAACTCCGTTTTTACTCGGCTGTGGAAAGTAATGTTTTACACTCTTGTGTTATTATTCAAAAGACTTTATTTCATCTTGGTGTGTAGTATGAAGTACTAAAACTAGTTCAAGATATGGAGGATACTAACATCGGCTCAGGGATTACAGGGTTTGAGTTTGGTTCATTCCTTCCAAATCCAGCAGGTCTCTTTTCTGATTGTTCCTTGTTCATTACTTCTAGTTCCATCCTTATGTTCCCCGTTTTGACCAGGTAGTCACCATCTTTCTTGTAAAGTGGCCACCATCCTGAATATAATGTTACTTTGAGAGATCAGGAAGAGAAGAAGAAAGACTCGACACAACATAAAAATGGTGACTATAGGGGATTTGAATCATGATATCGCTTTATTTGTACAGCGTTCGTGCAGCACAGCACACAATTCAATCGGCTTACCCAACGTCTTCTTCGCCTTGTAGAGATTAAGAAAAGATATTTTAGGAGGGCCAACAAATGTGTAGTCATCCGGATCGTACACCTCGTCCTTCCCTTTAGGAGGTTCCTCGTACTCCGGGATGATGTCCATGATAGCCCAGTCCTCCCGGACCATCCCCCGTGGCATGTAGGACAGGTTCAGGTGAACGTAACCGTACGGTTCCCGGCTCACTCCGGGATCCCCGTCCATAACTTTGAGAGTTACTATAGGGTCCAGGTAAGTGTCTTCTATGTCGCCCGGGATCATGACTTGTCTTTTCAGGTATGCATATTGGAAGTTAAACTTGAATCGCCAATTGAAAACTCCGTTTCCATTGACCGCTCGGGTGTGTATCTCAGAAACCTAGAGAAAATTTCTGGAATGAAAATTAATCCGAGACATCACTGAATTCTTGAAATTGTTCTCAAAGATCAAACAAAATTGGGAAAGGACAATTTTATGTAACTGTTTCAATAAACCTGTCTATAAAGAAATTTTCCCACCAACCTGACTCTCAGTGTCGCCACTAAAGTGCCCCTGCACCAGCAGATCGTTCAGTTTCTCCATCCCAGGACCGGGATCTATTTCCTGGATCGTCTCCACGTTCATTACCTCAAACACTATCACTCTCAGTTCCTGCTCCACTGGGAGGGGAGGGTCCACCCTCATGGGTTCCGGGGGCTTCTCTGAGAACGGGAAAATGTCCACCTGGGAATGGTATAAGTCACCTATACACTATATTTATTAGGTAAAGGGCGGAGTATCAGTAATACTGTATCACGACATCACTTTATATCTGAGTTTAAACAAAAGCAGCTATTTCTATGGGGTCAGGAACCAGTGAACAGATGAAAAGAACGTACCCACATAAGGATGCGACCCTGTGGCACACCAGGCATGACAGGGTCTGTAAGTTGTCTTTTCTCCACGTAATCTCTGATAAGTCCGAACTCTAGGAGAACGTACAGGGCTGTTCTTTCTTTGTACTCACCCCAGCTGGGAGGTTAAACTTAGAGAATAAATATCAAGGTTATAAATGGTAAATTTTAATATTCGTAAGTTACGAAGATTCAAATTTACCATTTATAACCTTGGTACGAATATTCGTAAGTTGTAACTATACATTTTTAGAATCTTAAGTTATTTGCTGGTTTAACCAAATAAAATTGTTTTGAAAATCCTAAGAACTCATCTTTAACTATAAACATATCAATATTGATTATTGATTTTATGATAGTCCAAATTTTGTCACTACTTTACACAGGGATAAGGAATTCTGCCAGATCGATATTTCACACTAAATAAAGTTATATAAACTAACACAGTTGTATCCTCATAGTTAACAGCATGCTTTTCAAACTCCTCCGAAGCGAACATTTCCCCGTTCACACCGACCCTCTTGCCGTCACTAGAGTAGGTAGGAACAGGGATACCGTTAGCCAGACACCACTCCTCCAGGATCTGTACTGGAGACATGAAGTCTCTCCAGGCGTGCGGGCCGTCTATCATGTAACGTTCTGTCAGACCACACATAGGTCTCTTGACACTCAGGTACCTGAGTAGGTAGCTCATGTAGTTGGCGGTGGTGGGTTTGGTGAAATTAGATAAAATATTGTCCAAATTTAGTACCTTTGTTGATTTTCTCTGTACAAATATTTGACGAAAAGTTTCCTAAAAACGAATTTTCAAGTCTATACAGAGAAAATCAGCAAAGCTACTAAATTTGAAGAATGAGACATAATAACTGCTTGCTGCTATCAGAGCTGAAATATTGTCCGATAAAGGCAGGATTTAAACATAGAGTAAAATTGCTAAATCAAGAAATGGATGAAACAGAGGTGAAATTGCTAATAAAACAACAACCTACCTGTTTTCAAGGTCAATCCTTGTTTCTCCTATCAGAATATCTCTTCCCTCCTCGGTCGCATTCCAGTCCCAGGTCTGAACAATCAACTGTGGCATGTTAGGAATAATAGTGGTAAGGTTATAAAACGTAGCAAACATAGGATCTCGATTGTTCTTTTTCAGACTCCCGTCCACATCAAAGATCTCCCTAGTTCCCAACTTTACTGCCAGGAACGGATCACACGTGTTCTCTTTAATCCTGCTCCTGCAAGCAAGCCGCAGTCCCTGCAGCAGGTACACACGCACGTTTATCTTTATCGGTCCGACAGTAGGTACTGTACCGTATATTAGTTCTCGGTTTTTGCTTACGTCCGTGTGCAGCTCGTAAATCCTGGAGTTGTTCTCTGTTGAGCAACTCTATTTCGATCGTAATACTTTAGCTTACTACTAAGCTTCCTTTTATTTCATTGAGCATCTCATTGAGAAACAAATATACAGTAAAACCTTCATTTACCGGGCCTCGCGGGATAGGGAAAAGGCCCGGTAAATAGAGGGACACGGTAAATAGAGTAACGGTAGATAGGGGTTTTACTGAGTTGAGAAATATCGGGAGAAAGGGAGAAGGCCCGGTAAATCGAGGGACACGGTAAATAGAGGCACGGTAAATCGAGGTTTGACGTTACAAATACCGGGCTACTACATACCTGAATGAACCCTTGTACATTCCAATGTCAGGATCTTTCTCGTCGTCCTCATCATCGGGATTACCACCCAGTTTGGGACATCTCTGTAACTTGAACTGCTGGATTGAGTCGCTGAAGTTGTTGAAGTACGTCTCAATCTCCTTCTCGTAGACAACTAGAACCGGCAGTTCGTGGTGAAGGAAGGTCTTGTAAAGTAGCTCGTTTCCCTGCATCGCGTAGTATCTGAAACGGGACAAACTTTATAAACGATTAGATAGGATTAGATAGGAGTGTATGCTTTGCATGGGTAAATTTATTATTCACGAGTACAAGATGTCTATATTAAGTAAATCCATAATACATCTCGATTTCACCATTTATTTTATTTTGATGGGCGGGAAAGTAGAAATAAAAAGTTAAAAGTATCAAATCCCATTTTAATTAGTAAACAAAATCTGTAGAGTAGAAGTATCGATAATATTTTACAACGTTATCTCTGTCTGAACGCCAAATCATTTCATATTTTGCACTTATGGCCAAATTCAAAGTTTTGCCATCAAAACAAACAAATATTCTTCCCAACAAAGTACATACTTTGATTAGCCGGATTATCAAAGTTAATAGAAAATAAATCATACCTGGACCACCAGTACATGGACAAAAACTCCCAATCATCTGTTTCGTCGACAATGGTTACAGGAGTCTGTCCAGCCTTGCTTTTACCGATAACTCTCTTCTTGCTGAGGCAAGCAGCACACCCTGAGGTGGGGAAGTTATCACTTGGGCATGGCGGACTTGACATATTCATACATTTATAATTCTACACTGAATTGATTTGATCTGTTTGTTATTTTATCAGTGTGTCAGTACACTTATGGTGGACGGGGAGTTTGAAAACAGTTTACAAAAGTTACAAAAGAAGGATATAATCAAGTCTCCCACCAGACGGATAATCGATCTCATCTTCAATGATGACGACCGTCTCCGCTATACTGTCCTCCTTCTCCTCCACCTCCTCGGATATGAGAGAGTTTTTGTCGCTGTCCTTGTCGTCCACCATGTTCTCTTTCCGCTGGGTCAACTGAGCCATGATCCAATCAGGATCAAACGGGGTGAAATCTTTTATCACGTACTTTCCCACAAGGGGTGTAAAACCGTTAGGTCGCTGATCTAGAAGTCGGATGTTTATTGGAGGTTTGAAGTTGTTCTCCTGCGGCAGCGGCACGTCAAAGTAGTGAGCAGTCTTGGGAAAGTTAGGATTGTTCAGCACATCGTCTATGTTGGGTAGGACGAGTATGGCTCCCCCACACTCGATCTCCAGACGGGGATTAATGATGGGTTTCCCACTCCAAAACTTTAGATGACGGAGACCCCAGCTTAGTACCTGAACAATGTATCTCTGATGGTCACGTTATTATGTGATCTGGACTTAGCTTTGAGTTATCATATGATTTAGTGTGGCTAATTTTACCAAATGAGTAATTAACAGAATTTTACAGAAGTTAACAATCAGTTACATCAAAATTCAATACGCGGATAGCGAACTACCATACCTCAATCCGAGTCTGTTTGAGGATAGGTCGGATACCCGGGGGAACCTGAAGTCCTGTACCGCTGGGATGAGGAGGGGGGACAAAGGGTATGTCTTCTCCGTGTATTGTCTGTTGGGGGGCACTTTCAGTATGCTAAATACTACAAATGGTATTATATGCTACACACTTTTTGAAAGTCTGCATCTAAATTTCTATAATATCTTATAGTTAAACAATAATCTTTACTTACAGATCTACTTCAATTGATATTTGTCAACGTTTGCTTGATGTTTTTTTTCAAGCATTGAGTGCAAAAGGTGAAGTGGGTGACTGAAATTAAACTCTAGTTTTGCTAAGTAGTTACCTGGAAGATCTCGAAGGCAGCTAGAATATCACCGTGATGTTTCCCATTTGTGTAGACCGGATACCACTTCATCCGACTTACTTGGTAGTTCTCTCCGAAAAAGGGGTGCGGTTTCAGGGAAGCCACTCCTACCGGCACATCCGCCTGAGGAATAAACATAGCTGATCTAGTTTTGTCTTACCATTAGATCAGATGAAAAGTATTAAATCAAGATGAAATAGAATTAGAACAAGATGACAAGGGTTGTTGTGCTTTGAGAGAGTCGATGATACAATTACAGAGGAACTCATTCTGATATGTGGTTTTCAAAAAAAATAAATACCAATAGAATGCTAAAATATTCATGCATTGAGATGTATAGGAATTAAAATCTAAACAAACGTTAGCTCCGTTGTGCCAAATAGTGATGGTGACGGAAGGAAGGGAGTTTCTGACATCGTTTGTGTTTCCATTTATTGTAATTCCTGATGTGCAAAACATTATTGTTATTAGAAACGCGGCCTCACTCTCAAATAATTCTGGTGCTACACTCCCATTATCAAGCTTCAAAGCTTGGACAAAGTTGTCTTCACCTTCGAACAAAGTTGTTCTGACGACTGACACTCGAACGAAGCTGTCCTAACCTTTAAACATGAAGGACTGGTCCCAGGTCGGAGAGAGATGCTTCTTGATGGTCCTAGTGATGGCGGTTTTTCTCCAGCAACTCACCACACAGTATGCGTTTATAGTTCCGTCCACCTCCGGACTGCTCAGCTCTCTACCTATACATATCGCATAGTTAATTATCTTGGTTCCCTAGGTAGTTAACAAAGTAACCTACGTGTTAGTGTATTACCTCCAGTGCTTGGTTACCAAAGTAACCTGAATTTAAACCTCCAGTGCTTGGTTACCAAGGTAACCTGTATATAAACCTCCAGTGCTTGGTTACCAAGGTAACCTGTATTACCTCCAGTGCTTGGTTACCAAGGTAACCTGTATTTAAACCTCCAGTTCTCGGTTACCAAGGTAACCTGTATTTAAACCTCCAGTGCTTGGTTACCAAGGTAACCTGTATTACCTCCAGTGCTTGGTTACCAAGGTAACCTGTATTTAAACCTCCAGTGCTTGGTTACCAAGGTCACCTGTACTTAAACCTCCAGAAAGCCACGTTACCTTGGTAGATATGAGCACGAACTTCGTAAGTGTTGATTTCAGGAAACTCCAATACCATTACAGGCGGCACAAGAACTTGTCTATTATCACTCCATATCTGATATAGTTAATTTCCTTACACACTTTATTTAGTTTTGGTCAAAGCTTATCAAAACTAAACTTCTTTTGGCCGAACTATTTTCCAACAACGCTGAATTTTAGTTTCACTCTATTTCCAACCTCGAAGCAGACAGGCCCAACATTCCTGCTGTTCATCATGCGTCTCCAACGCCTCCTCCTGACTATGTCACTGTTCATTTCACCGCTGTGGAACTTGCTTTGGAAGGTCTTGGCATAGTCCCAACCTCCTGTCTTAGCAACGACTTCCTGGGCAGTGAGGACTGAGGGTTGATATGATCTGACGTTTTGAGGTAGAAACCTAACTTTAAGTAAAAGTTTGAGTAGTGAACGTTTCAATTCCAGACGGCAGACGGGATTGGGAAAGTTCTCCATCTCATTATGATACTCACTGCAACAGTAGGGATAACGGTAGCCCCGGTTTTAACTCTCTCCCGTAGCCAGAGTCTCCTCCGACAGTAATGGTAAGGTTTGGAGGAGGAGACGTACTCTGCTGCGTCCACCTCCACCGCGTACTGCCAACCTGGGGGGGACACGTGTTAACACGTGTAATAAGTTATAACATTTACACGTGTTAACACGCTTATAAGTTATAACATTAACACGTGTTAACACGCTTATAAGTTATAACATTAACACGTGTTAACACGTGTGATAAGTTATAACATTGACACGTGTAAACACCCTTATAAGTTATAACATTAACACGTGTTAACACGCTTATAAGTTATAACATTAACACGTGTTAACACGTTACACGTGTGATAAGTTATAACATTGACACGTGTAAACACCCTTATAAGTTATAACATTAACACGTGTAAACATGCTTATAAGTTATTAGATCAAGAGGACGTATTAAACGAACATATTGACTTGAGTGTAAAGAATTGAGCCTGGACGGAACCCAGCTGCTTCAGTTCCTTGTTTAACATGCCGTTCAGCAAGGACATTCACAGCTTTAGCCGAGGCGGGGCACATAACTCGCTTCCGTAACTCATTGTCAAATGTTGAATATATACTTGTCTCATCCACAAGATATATCCTTGTGTTTCAGTAGTGACAAGTTGTCACAGTCTCTCGAGCTTCGTAATTGCCAGAGATGTCTCTTAAACAATTACTAGGACTCGGT
>JH152741.1:51933-81354 GCA_000226015.1 Mnemiopsis leidyi | reverse complement strand
GGCACATAACTCGCTTCCGTAACTCATTGTCAAATGTTGAATATATACTTGTCTCATCCACAAGATATATCCTTGTGTTTCAGTAGTGACAAGTTGTCACAGTCTCTCGAGCTTCGTAATTGCCAGAGATGTCTCTTAAACAATTACTAGGACTCGGTGATTATTAGATCAAGAGGACGTATTAAACGAACATATTGACTTGAGTGTAAAGAATCGAGCCTGGACGGAACCCAGCTGCTTCAGTTCCTTGTTTAACATGCCGTTCAGCAAGGACATTCACAGCTTTAGCCGAGGCGGGGCACGTAACTCGCTTATAACATAAACACGTGTAAACACGCTTATAAGTGATAACATTAACACGTGTTAACACGCTTATAAGTTATAACATTAACACGTGTTAACACGCTTATAAGTGATAACATTAACACGTGTTAACACGTGTAATAGGTTATAACATTAAACGTGTTAACACGTGTAATAAGTTATAACATTAACACGTGTAAACACGCTTATAAGTGATAACATTAACACGTGTTAACACGTGTAATAAGTTATAACATTAACACGTGTTAACACGCTTATAAGTGATAACATTAACACGTGTTAACACGTGTAATAAGTTATAACATTAACACGTGTTAACACGTGTAATAAGTTATAACATTAACACGTGTTAACACGTGTAATAAGTTATAACATTAACACGTGTAAACACGCTTATAAGTGATAGGTTATAGATGGGTTTGTGCATCGCAAGAGGAGCTTACTAACGTTACCCACCTCCTTGTACTGTATATAATTGTGATCAGCATGAGTTTACTCAAAGTTATGTGTATCACTCGCTTCACTCAGAAATTAACACGTGTTAACACGTGTAATAAGTTATAACATTAACACGTGTTAACACGCTTATAAGTGATAACATTAATACGTGTTAACACGCTTATAAGTTATAACATTAACACGTGTTAACACGTGTAATAAGATATAACATTAACACGTGTTAACACGCTTACAAGTGATAACATTAACACGCGATGAACACACGAGTCTTGAGAAGTATAGTTTCAATTTTCAGGCATTTTTATCTGACGAATAATGATATTTGGAATTCTCGGTATCATTTTTTTTTCTATGATCTATCTTCATTATGACTGGTGTTCAACATGAATTCAAGTGATCGGGAACGAAACAACATAGAAGTTATTCATCCTAATCACAACCAATGCTTGTGTAACAATTCCCCTGTCTTGAAGATAAACTCACTCTCTCCATCTCCAGGCTGATTGGCATCAATGATCCAGGCACTCTTAGACTCCCAACCAGGGGGCATCTCGTCAGAAAAGTTAACCTCCTCCATGTCACTGTTCATCCAAACTTTCTTGGCAGAGGCCCAACTTTTTCCCGCTTCCCTCGTGTCCACCTCAAATATCCGGTCTGTGTACTCGTTCATGTTGTAGTCCTCCGTGACCAAGGAGCTGCGAGGATCAATGATAACCAGATCAACAATGTAAGTACTTTCTTTTAATTTAAATCATTGCCTTCACCAGACAATTTGAAGCGGGCGGCGACCAGGGTTACTCTTTTACTTTCTGCTCAAAAGTATGTTGTCGGGGGGTGATTTCTCATTTCAATTATTTCAATAAACATAACAATATTAGAGTTAAGAAACCTGAAATCCAGCGATATTTGCCAGTCCTCACCCCACTCCCACCCCTTAGGGGGCACAAACGCTGTTTGCGGCAGTGCTATCTGTAAAGACGGGATTGGTTACGGTTGAGTTAACAGACAGTAATACTAGACGTTGTACAGAAATTTAGAGAAATTTTACTAAAGGAGAAATTTTACCGAACTCGGTAAACTCCCCGCATCTCTCGATATAGTCCTTGTCATTGTTTTAAACAAAATTGAAATCTTAAGGTGTCCCATAAACTGTATACTAATATCATAGCCTTTCCGCTTTCCAGCGGCCCCTCAGTTTAACGAACTTCCGCTACCCCTACCTTCCCGTCCGGACTGGAAAACTCGGGTCTGGTGAGTCCCTTGATGCTCCAGGTGGTCCCCATCACGGTCTGGTTCTCGAAGGTCTCCGCGTAGACAGTGACTCTGCCGTCTGAGGGAATGTCGTAGTTCCAGTATTCCTCCTCCGTGCCGAACCAGCCGAAACATTTGAGGAGACAAGCCGTTCTGTCGTCCTTGCTTCCCAAGTACTGGGGAGAGGAGGGGTTATTACATTTGAGGAGACAAGCCGTTCTGTCGTCCTTGCTTCCCAAGTACTGGGGAGAGGAGGGGTTATTACATTTGAGGAGACAAGCCGTTCTGTCGTCCTTGCTTCCCAAGTACTGGGGAGAGGAGGGGTTAGCTGAGACACAGGGAGAAGAATAGGAAGAGCAAGGTATCGGAGTTATAATTTAGGCCAAAGGTGTGATTACAGAAAAGGCCAAGGAATGATTAACATTAAAAAACGGAGGAGGGGAGACGAACACGATTTTTTTGACCATTTGGCCTCAGCCAGGTTAATTTAGGAAAATTCCAGGATGTAATGGTTATCGTCAATGTCCTATACCCCTAAATTAAAATAATTATGAAGAAACTGAACGTGGCGATAACATTTCATTTCCGACGTAAATCCGATTCATTGATTCAACTAAAAACAAGTTTCTGTATATTTTAAGTGTATTTTTCACTACCTTACCCTTAATTGGATGCTCCTAAACTTGTTACAAGCAAAACCAGGGGTACGTTTGTGAAAAAGAAAGTGGTGTATAGGAGCTTTGAAGTAAGCGATCCGCTCTCCGTTCGAAATCATCCAGACCAACAAGTCTGGGATCTGTGTCTGCGGCTCAGTGAAGGCATCATTTACTGAAAATAAGCAAGAATAGAAGTCCTAAATAAAATCTTTGCAGTATCCGCTGATATCCAATGTCCCGGTACCTATTAAGTGTTAAAGCTGTAAATTAAGTTGGCAATCAAAGCTCGAGGTTTAACACCATCTTTCGATTTTATGTCTAAATCAAGCAGTCCAAAGAAGATTCAGACTTCATCACAAAAAGATCTTTCAGGTTCTTGACTCACGATTGATCTTAAGCTCGCACATTTTCTCATAGAACTCCCAGTTCCCCTTTATGTTCTGAACTTTATTTGTAGCCAGATCGGAGATGTTCTTCAGCTTGAAGTGTCGAAGTTGCCGCAATTTCTCATCCAGGTTTGTGTGCACCGGCGGTAATTCAGGGAGTGTCATCCTGCAATAGTTGTTTAACCTGTTCTATTGCTCGGTAAGGGTTAAAAAAAATATTCCCGAACCCACGGTTAAAGAAAACGATTTAAAAGGAGGTCGGAGCTTTTCCTCATCTCCAGTTTCCTGTCGAGCACTCGTTCACCATCTCAAAGACAAAACGATGCTTTTCGTGGATTGCTGACTCAGCGGAGTGTTTCCGTTTTTTCCTTTCTCGTCTGATATAGCTACGTTGCCAGGGATTTGACGCTGAGGTAGAAGACTAGCTGTAGTAATAGTGGGAAGGTGAGCTTCTGTCCAGTGAGAATGCTATCCGTCAGTATGTTCCTATTCCGTGAGCAGGAAGAACATTGCCAGATGAGTAGGTCTGCGGACTTCTCCGAGGAGCAGGGCACGATGTTCATATAGGACATTGACAACTTCAGAATACCACGTTGAAAGAGGAAATTTATTGCATTCTGTTATCCGATGGATTTCGTTGTGCAGTGAGTGGCTCATATTGAAAACAACATTAGCTGTTAACCCGTGTACCACAATTCGTCTTATAAACTTTTTTAGCTTTGCAGTTTATTTCGTAGATGATGCCTACTGTCATCTTGCAATCCTTCCGCATGATTGAGTCAGATTATTATGAGAGTGCTTGTTAGAACTATTGACTTAGGCGGTCCGCGGACCAGTCTGGCTTCTTGTAGACTGCCGTAGTTTTGATCACATGGAAAAATTTTAAGCTTTCTGAAATCTATAGAAACTTTTCCGGAATTCGAAAAAAAACAAACAGCCCGAGAGCGTACATTTTTCGACCAAACAGTTCTAGTCAGAATGATGTAGTGATAATTTTTGTTGCTGGTTGGGAATAAAATTCACTGTCAATGTCATGAGAGGGGGCTAAACATTTTAACCGTGTATGCAAATTGGGTTTCTATAATTCTAAGTTAAGGAGAAACGTGCGACTGGCCACAAAATTAATCAAATCATAACGTTAATTACTTACAAACAATCATTTGCAAGATCCTTTAAAGCCCGTTTCATGGCTGCTTTTACCTCCTTTTCGTCGACTTCCAGCTAAACAGAATAAACATGTTTTTAGAAAAGAGCCATTTTATAGATTCCAATGCATTACTAACGTATCGAAGACATGTATTCAGGGGTCTGAGCTGAGAGTGGCTTAATGTGTGAGCCATCTATTTATATCTAGTGTATTGTTATTACTTATATCTAGTTTATAGTTGAATCTGATTTCTTAACATCCTTATGAGTCGTGACATTAAATTAAACATAAACACTAGATAATAAAAAACATCAAAAATTCTTAATCAGAACTCTTACCTGTATTAAGTCCTGAACTCGGTCTAAATTCTCCTCGTAGCGATAGAGAATTCTCTCCATAATATTTAGAGTGTGTAACCGGTAAACACAGTCTTCCCATTGGCACGGAAACAAGCAAACTGGCCTCCCTGTAACATAGTAACAGTTACATAGTTACTGTAACATAGTAACTGTTACATAGTTACTGTTACATTACATAGTTACTGTAACGTAGTTACTGTTACATAGTTACTGTTACATAGTTACTGTTACATAGTAACAGTTACATAGTTACTGTAACATAGTTACTGTTACATAGTTACTGTTACATAGTTACTGTTACATAGTTACAGTTACATAGTTACAGTTACATAGTTACTGTTACATAGTTACTGTTACATAGTTACTGTTACATAGTTACTGTTACATAGTTACTGTTACATAGTTACTGTTACATACTACATAGTTACTGTTACATAGTTACTGTAACTTAGTTACTGTTACATAGTTACTGTTACATAGTTACTGTTACATAGTTACAGTTACATAGTTACTGTTACATAGTTACTGCAAATAGGTACTGCAACATCATGCAAATCGGAGGTAGATGAGAAAATCACGAACAAATAATCTACAATTAGAAAACCTGCTAACTTCGTAAAAAACACTTCTTCTAATTTGAGAAAGCTACTAACCGTCGTCCCAGTTGCAATAGTAGTATTTAGTCCCGTCAAACATGGGTTGAGAAGACGCCGTGAGAGAGTTGGTAGGCTGTGTGGTGCTGCTCATGCTGTTCCCGAAGTCACCAATAGACACCTCGAACTGTATGGCGAGATCCCCTTTCTCAATCATAGTCGCTTCTATAAACCCGAACAGCATGATGAACGTCTTTCGGTTAAGGAAGTTCTGGAAAAAATTAGTTTGAAATTACGTTTTTTTTTTCATTTTGAAATTGCTTTAGCTACTTAATACTAATGCCTCTAAGATTTCGACAATAAATAAAATCAATTATCAATTAAGGATGAGGAAACTGGCTGCCCACTGACTTTGCAATCTTACCTCAACTTTGGACTTGGAATCAGCTGGACTATCGCACAACTCATTAAATACCCCGACTGAGTAGCTTGGTTTTGTGAAGATCTCGATGAAGAGTCGCCCTCTGAAGGCAACACCAGGAACCTGAAGATTAATTAATGATTAATTACGCCGTCAAGTTTTGCTTTAAATTGCTAATCTAAATTTTTATCTTGCTCAACATTGACAATTTTCATTTTTGGACCGTAAGAAGTCAATAAGTGCCAGATAGGGGTCTAAATATGGTTTTAATATTTAGAGACTGTCACCATCTTATTAGCCATCAAATTTCACGTCAAAATGCAGGTCTAATTCCTTTCTTTCTTTCCAATTTTCACTTTGACTCATAACGACATAACTGTAAGGGGTAATTAAGGGCCATATTTTTGACGAAAAGTCGATTGAGAATTGTCTTGATGGCCAAAAATTGTCAGGTTATTAAGTGTCTTTTCTGGGGTAGTTGCCACCACCCTTACAATAATGATGTACTTTTTTAGTGACTGATACTTACCCAGCCTTCGTTGAGATAGTTAAATTTTGTGTAATTCTCAGAGATTTCTCTTGGTCTCCCGTAAAAGTTCAAGTAAGATGGGCCAAACTGAGGGTCGAACCCTGAAAAGAATTAATAAATGTTTAGATAGATATCGAGAATTTTTTGTTTTATCTTATCCAGTTGTGGCAATACTTTTATCTTATCTATCCGCACGGGCCTACGTCAATGATTTTTATTCTCAATTGATAGGAAAAAATAATAAAAACTTAACCCCTTGTCTCCCTACAGCCTACCTAAATAATCGTTACTTCTGTAGCTTATTTTATCGAGCTTGAGGAAGAAGGTGCCGATGGGATCGTCTATCCCATCAAACTCAATATCTCTGTCCATCAACGTCAACATCAGAGTGTCGCATATTGTGGGAATCTGATGAGTTTTTACAGTCAAATTTTGATTTCCAAGCATATATCGAGTAGATCCAGGTTCTAAAGTAAAGTTATGAATATGAGCAGTGAGATAGAACCGTATCACTTGAAGGACAAAAGTGTAAACCTCTATGTTAAAAATAACGTCCTCCATGTAGACAGGATTGTATTCAGAGTATTGTAGACTCGTTCTGCCCTGAAAAGAATGAAGCGATAAAATATCAATGATTAAAATAAGATTAAGAAAAACCTTGTTTGGGTTTCAGGTTTGATAAGTTTCTTAATTTCCGGCAAACCAAAATAAAAAACATGGTCATTAATACCTTAGATCCGCCGTAGGATAACGTGACATATGGATTGGTGTAGGCAAGCTTTGCAAGCTTACTTTTTTCCTCGCCCTCAACTTGAATCCGTGGATTTGACACTGGAAAATTCGGACATTTCAGCAAGAACCATGATGTAATACAGGTAAGTTCAAATAAACTATTTTAATTACACGATAGCCTGGACCTCGTTAATAAAAGCATTTTGGAAAAATAGTCAAAGAGTTATTAAGAAAGCGCAATTTTAATGCGATTGGAGGGTTCAAAGCAGAGAATTGTATGAATGACGAAATTTATGAATTGCCACCAGGACAGTTTTTAAAGAATAGATGGCTTTTCATGCGTTTGTAGACTGTGAAAATCTTTAAGAGCTTTTATGCTTTTATGTGACTTGAATGATAATTGTTTT
Source organism: Mnemiopsis leidyi (assembly GCA_000226015.1). Lineage (NCBI taxonomy): Eukaryota > Metazoa > Ctenophora > Tentaculata > Lobata > Bolinopsidae > Mnemiopsis > Mnemiopsis leidyi. The sequence goes on along the minus strand of JH152741.1, from coordinate 74,090 downwards.
CTAAAAGAATGCATGAAATTTGCGAGGCAATTAAAGAGAAATGTATTAATACTTATAGATTCCTGTACAAGAAATTGATCCTTCACTGAAAGAGAAATAGTTGTACAAATAATACCTTGCATTGCATTGCATCGCATTGCATTGCATTGCATTGCATTGCATTGCATTGCATTGCATCGCATCGCATTGCATTGCATTGCATTGCATCGCAATTGCATTGCATCGCATCGCATCGCATTGCATTGCATCGAATTGCATCGCATTGCATCGAATTGCATCGCATCGCAATTGCAATGCATTGCATTGCATCATATTGGAAATTTCTATGTTCCATGCATTGTATCATATTGAAAATTTCTATGTTCCATGCATTGTATCATATTGATAAAGAAATAACGAAGCCCGATGTTTGTTTGTATGCCCGATGTATTGTATTATATTGATTAGTGATAACGTCCATGAACAAGTTTTACTCACGAGCTTTACTCATCAGAATCGACATGCAACAGAATTATCATAGAATTATAAAGTCATTACAGACCTATAAACATTCGATAGATACTCTAAAATGAAAGAAACAAATGATTTACTCTGAGTAATATCCTCCCCCCTGTGTATTCTTATCACTAGTTTCTGATACTGCGCGTACACTTCAGAGGGTCTCATAATGTTGGCCATCACGTCAAGTAGAAGGGACTCTATCTTGGGTGGAGCTATTAGCTCTTGTCCTGACGCTAATAGACTCATTGACAGCGACACAAACCCCTGCAGGGAGCATTCAGCGTGTTAGACTGGGCTAGCAGAACTTTTATCTTCATATGTTGTCAACTTTAAGTTTAACTATATTAGTATATTATTTGTTTGTCAGAATTTTTCAAGAAACAAAGCGAATGTTTGGAATTTTTCCTGGTACTAGTTCAGTTCCACAGTTCGCTGAACGCCCGCTGACTAGTTCAACTACACATACCTTAATGTTTTTTGGGTTCTCTGACGGATGGGTGATCATGATCCACTTCTTGAACATGGTTCTGCAGGTGTCGGTAGAGCTGTAGGCTGGCTCATCCCATCCGATAGCTGAGAAGTTTTGCTTTATTACTTAATAGTTATACGCTCCTGACTCCAATTAAATTTGGTTCATAAATCTCACATATCTGTTAAATTAAACCAGAAAAACTTATATGAAATTTTAAAAACTTCGCAATAACTTACGATCACTCAAGAATGCCGTCATGAAAACGAACTTAAACTCTCCCACCAGAGACGCCTCGTCGTTCCGGAGAGTGTTTAGAATCTGCAGATTTACTACCATCTTCGCTATTTCGAACGGGGACTCGTACATCACGAACGGTATTGACTGAAGAAATCAAATGTTGGGTTGTCCTCATAGCTCAATGGGGAGGAAATTGCATCATGTCGAGTCACAGAAAAATATACAAGGATTCTATCGCTCTTCTGTTAGCGTTATTACAGTTATACTGCCTTCTGCCTTATAGAATCTGACGATACTTACATTGATGTTATCAACTGACATTTGTAGGGGGCCAGGGGGGTTGATAGACATAAAAAGATACGAGTTTTGTTGTTGCAGTAGCTTTCAATAAACATGTGTTAATCCTCGTCAGCTAGAAGTGAAGAGTGAAGTGAGCATTAAGTATGGAGTGGGGTGGTGACAGTGCCTGTGACATACCTCCTCGTAAACAGGGTCACAACTATTCTCCACGATCTGGGTGGAGCGAGTGCTCCTACCGATGGTAAGAACCACTACAGGATCACACGGCACGTGTGCTAACTTCCTACACTCGTGTATCGTGAACCTCAGTTGGTAGGTGTCCTTGATCACTGACAGTGCGTCCTGCTGGATCGGCTTGGCCCTGAGTGTGTGGGAGTACTGTTATGATCCTGATACAGTAATACGACTTTTGAGGTCGTTTTAAATTTACTTTTAGCATTTATAAATCGAATTCTTTTAAGTGTACTTTCATCCTCTTGCTTTTTATCTCAGAGACACATGTCAAGTCAATTCCGAAGAGAAATGTTCTGGTGAAATAATTACAGTTTGTCCCAATTTATGAAAATATGTGACCTTGATGGATAAACAAAGCTTCGTTCCGAAACTTTAGGAGTATCTTTTCCTAATTCACTGTTAACAACATTTGCTTTTTCCAAAAGATGCACTTACAGACCAACCTTTACACGACTTATAGACCAACCTTTACACCATATATCGTTTAAGAATACAGTACAACTTACTGCCGGACGTAGACTTGTCGATTGAGAGGGGGAGGTTTCGAGTACGTCAGCTTGCAGATCACTGTCGCCTTAAAAACGGACAATGTTTCATTATCGGGTTAGACTCTGGGTCGATTATCATGATGATATATACAGTGCTTGCTTGCTTGAAATTGATGTACAAGTAACAAATACTTTTACTAGTTGGTGAAAATGAATGACGTAAATTTGATATATACACTGAAAGTGAAATGCAACATCAACTTGAAGTTGAATATCTGGATTACCGTTTTAAAAATAAAGGTAAATAAGAATAAGATTTGCCAGAAGTGCTTAGCTTTATCTCATGAAATCAAAAGAAGGACTCACCCCTTGCTCCATCCCGAAATGGTCCTTCAACTTGAGCTCCATGGTAATAACCGGTATTACGAGCAGGGGGGAGGCATGGGTAGAACATTTACCTACCAGCTTTCCGCGGGCATCTGTCCTATAGGTGTACACCTGCAGTGTATATTGGTATTGTAGGGGTACAGTTACACTGTACAGTTTAAAGGGGGCACCTGGTTAGGGGTCGTTCCCTAAGTTTTCAAAATTTGTTTCAAAAACTCCCCTGGCCAATTTCCTTAAACAAAATTTGCAAATATGAAACAATGATAAATCAAACATTCTCACTACAACCTGTAAAAATTTAATATCCCATTTTACGTATCGTACCTTTTGTGGTCAAATTGACAAATTGTATTTGTAGAAATTTGTTGGTCTCAAAAGGGGGTAAGACCTAGATTTCGTAATCATGGGGTTACCCTATGTAAATGTAATGATTGCGATTGATTTTGAGAGGGGGGAGAGGGTAACATTTAACTAAGTTTTGATTACGTTATAGATTAAGTTATAGATGAACTATCCCTTATTTCTCCCCGAAATGATTTCCCTTATTTTCCCTTATTTCTCCCTGAAATTATTCCAAAGTGTATACAGTAAACTTAAAGTAAAACTATATGATACCAATTATAGTCGATAACAATAAATACCATCTATGATTAAATTGATTAAGCGGCATTAAATCTTTGATGTGCCAATTACCATGAAGGCCGGTGTATTTCATCTATTCAATATGAATATAATGAAAAACGAATTTGAACCCTAAATAGTTACAATGTCTAAAGTCATTGCCAGCCAAATTAAAATTGTCTGAAATTACATTATATGACAATTCATAATTTTATTTGGCAGATATATGAAAGAGCTGCAGTTGGAGGACAGGACACTCAACTTGAACTAAAAGTATAATGTTGGAATAAGTATTTAAGTTCAACTTAAGTGTTCTACTTGACGTTAGGAATGGGTTAAACTTAACCATTGATAAACCATTTAATGCCCCCCCCCCCCCCCCCCCCCATAATATAAACATAGTTCTGCAGCTCCTGTGTCAATGTCCCAGTTTACAAAACTAACCTCGATTGTGACCATGTCATCGCTGGTAACTCCCATTTTCCCGACAGGGAACAACATTTCCTCGTTCCAGGCAGGATTGAGAGAGTTGTCAAACACTTTACTTGTAAGGGTGTACCCCTAGAAGTAGACAAAATTATAATTTGCCAAACAAGCCCAACATAGATTCATTGCAGAATTTTTGGCCAGAGGAGATATTTGGATTTGAAATATGATTTCAAATTCAATCTTGATTGTAACTATAACAGAAAATTGAGAAATATCGATGATCGTGGATGAACTGTTAGAGTTTACTGTTTACCTGGAAGTGCGCCATGACAAGTGTGCTCTGACTCCCACTCTTTTCTAAAAGAGGCAGGTTGATCCCCTTGACTGCTAGAACTGACAGTGCCATTTCCCCTCTTTATCCGAACAGACTTATAGTCGGTGTCTCACACCGGACTAGTGTAAACTATCAGAAACTTATCAGCGGTTCTCTATCAGCTGTTTCATCATGTCTTGCTACTCAAAATTACTGAAATTTTCCCTCGGTCAGTTTCTGATAACCATGTCAAGCTACTATAGTAGTACTTGCTTAAAGTCCCCTTTTTGCCTGTTGTCAGCTTTTTAATCTTAGGCTTTCCCAAATAAATAAAGCTTTGAATCAAGCTATCAGTAACGTTGAAAAATCGGCTGCTCCTTCAGACAAATAAACCGACTGAACCAAAATTCATTAGAATTCTTCGAAAACTCGATGCTGACGTGAAAACAAGGAAAACACAAGCTACAGATTACGCAGCCAGCGCGGTGGTTTGCTCGCACGAAGCTTCAGTAGTTCAGTATTTCTGTATGCAAACACACAGCTGCGTGTAAAACTGAAATGAGCCAAGCATGGCACTTTCTCCTAGTCCTCCATTGCATTTTACATTTTCAGTAAACTTAACTTCGCCTGGAACCAGTCGCAGTTGGCGTTGCACCGTGATCATGATGTACCCGCATACATGTATGTCAGAGAATAAAGACCAAAATCTCTGACAAACCGGGAAGGGGGATAGCCGTGGATTTCAGATTCCACTTCCAGAAAGAACAAGAATTGGTAATTGAGTTGTCGCGGTGATACCCGACTCTCGCAGCTCAAAGTTTGAACGGTAGACGGATATAGTATCGTCCATAATATTAATAATGGAGTAGGACTAGGACTGCAGGTTTATCTTTTACTTTTAGTTTGTCATTTTCCGACGATCTTCTTAGAAACTAGATAAACCACAATATCATAGTCACAGCATGTCATTTTGAATTTCAATTGAAACGGCTGTCGCTGGCGTTCATCAATGACAATCCGTCAATCCACGAAACTGGAAGGTATGTATAACTGAGTTTTAAACTTAAAGTAACTGAAGCTAAAAGCTTGTTGCAAATTGAATTCGCACCTTGCATTCACAAACAGGTCATCTTGAAAGTATTTGTATAGAATCTTGAAACTGGAGGTATTTACAAATAATTCAAAACTCTTCCTTTCGTTTATCACTCAATGTTTGATAATTTCAAAAAAGCATACTCGAAGTTTAAAATATTCGAGCATGTCTTTTAATTTGGTGCAATTACAGAATCAGTAATACAAGATAGCTTATGAAGATGAAATGTGTACAATGTGACAATATCATAATCATCATCAAACCTTAGCTTCGAATGGTGGACACGGTCCAAACTTAGAATTTTAAACTTTATAGCAATAGCATAAGCAATACTTAGATAAGGTATATTTTAGGGGAAAAACAGCGAACCCTACCAATTATTATACGGGATTTACATTGTTATAAAAGTTTGGCAATGCAATTGAAAGCATTATTTAAATTTTGATTTCTGATAAACAAAAAAGTACGCATCTTCAAAGTTGAACTTAAAGATCTACTTCAATTTCTAAACTCTACAAACATCTATAATTAGAATTTCACAGTTGCAATTCAGATCGTGCTTTATCGTGTTTATGAGAGAGTGCCGTTGATCAAGACAAACTCATTTCAAAATAAGTAAAAATCTTCACTTAAACTTTAAAAGAACATAATATCAGTCACATTAAATGTTTAATAAACCAAATTTATACAAAGTTTTAAGTACAGCAAAATATACGGAATAAAGTGGATGTTAAGTTTCTTAATAGCGAGTGCCAGGTCTCATCTCTTTGATATCAAATATTCATATTTCACATTATTTATTTGTCATTTATATTGCGGCATTAGGCAAAGATATTAATTTATAATATTGCTGTAAGTGCATATATCGGATAATACATCTCCACCACAAAAATCGGATGAGCCTGATCTGCATTCAGAGATTTCGCAGTCTAGTAGTCTTCTGGGTGCAAAATCGCCAAATTCTCGAAAAAATGCCCAGACAATCACAGGAGCCGCCTTTACCCATTAACCACTAGTTTAGTGCAATTAAGGTTTTAAAATCGCACATACGTTCTTTAACGGTTCCATAATTTCAAGTATCTATATCGTTAACGATTAACGAGAAGATGATATCCTTGCTTTAAAAGTCAGACAGGATGAATTTAATCCCCTAATTTAATTTTCTTCCTTAATTCCCTACACGGGTGGAGCTCCAGTTAATGGGGCGCTTAAATGTATAACCGTTATTTCACCATAACTACCATTATCAATCCTGCAATTGTGGTCCTGTAATTTCCAAGTTCTTCAACTATGGATCCGTGTCAACTTCGCAATGCCAAATTACAGAAAATAAAGATATTCATATATAAATTTAAAACGATATTAAACGAAATCCCGTAACAATCAAGTCGTCAACTATCCATTTGTCAATGGCACAGTAAAGCTATAAATTTCCAGATTCCAACAAATGAGCTCGGAGAGAACACCTGACACTCCAACATTAACCTGCCATCTTCTCCAAGATTGGGATGATACGCTCGAAGCTGGGTCTCTTGAGCGGGTCTCTGTTCCAGCAGATGTCCAGGAATCTCTTGTTGGAGGGCGACATGGTCTCGGGATGCTCGGGACGAAGACCGTCTTTTCCGATCTGAAGTGAAGCAGATGTTAATACTCGCAGTGGGAGGCTACAAATTGTTACATTTTATTTGTTAGTACAGTTCAAAATCATAAACCATAGTCATTCATTCATAGTTATACCAGGAATAATCAACATGATCTACAGAAGAGTTGCATTAAGAATCACACACCTTTATTCCGACAAGCATGGGTGGAACTCCATCGTGGGGGATGAGTCCGGTAACCATCTCCCAGAATAGCACTGCGAAACTCCACATGTCGGCTTTCTTCTGGTCATCTCGGTCTAAACGAGCTCGGGCAGCTGTAAACAGTGTTGTCTTCAGTGAATTAGTGTAAAATAATACTTTCAATAATTGTATTGTTACCTTTAATAATCAGCCTTGACCAGTTACCGAGAGTGAACTGAAAGAGAAAATAAAAATCCCAAACAAGTCAGTACCATTTCTTGACTCTGGTGAAATTAACAGAGGGAGTGTTACCTTCAGGGCTGAGATACGAGGGTTGAGAGAAGACGGAGGTCCTCACAAAGGGAAGGTGGACGGAGGGGAGACTTAACCTGGCTGTCATGTCATCTTCCAACTGAAACACAGACCAGCTGTTAAAGCTAGGTTAGACTCAGATCAGATACATTTATCAACCGATTTTTATAAATAGTCACAAGTTATCGAGTGAGCTTGTCTCATAGTTAATGATTATCACCCTGATCGTGGTGAAAAGAGAGCTGTTGACAATATCAAAGTCAACCCCAAATAATACTACTCGTATGCCAAATCCTTATCGAAGGTTAAGCATAGTATTACAGCTCTTCTTAACAATGGCAAGAAATTGGTCACAGAGCAAAAAGAGCTCGCCAACATTCTTCAGCAATAAATCTCTTCTGTATTCAGTGACACCCATAATCCGGATAAGTAACCACCTACTTTTACAGTGCCGCCCCTTTAATTAAATCTGCACGTGTTTTTCGAACAAAATTTAGACGTATTTCGGACAAACTATAACAGGGTCAAATTTTAATTTTTAGTTCCAAATGTCTGGGAAATCGGAATACGTGAATTTTCGGCGACAAATACGTTTGCGTATGCATACGTTTGCTTGCTACGCTACGTATCTAACAGAATTGGACAAATGCCCTTACTCTTAGCGCCCGCCTCTAGGATTGGCGGACCTGGGATTCACCCCTGTTCAAAAAAAGGATCATCACTTGAAGGGTAAACCCTCATTTCAATGTTTCAGATCTGATAACCGCCCCTCCAGTTTTCATTTTTTTCTTAGGGCCTTGTTAAAATTGAACAATTTACGATAATCTCATACTTATTTTAATTCGGACACTCCAACAGCCACATGTTACACAAGTGTAACGGCCAATTACAGGAGGCCGAATGTACAATTATACATACACGCCAGTGACGGTTAAGGTAGTGTGTACCATACTTTTATCGCCCGAGACTTCGCTGCAATGGGCAGCTACTCATTTAACCCTCAATCACGGTTTCCCGATCATTCGGCTGAGTCGACCGAAGAAGGTTGCATAGGCAAATGCCCTTAGCGCACTTCTCTAGGACTGGCGGATATGGGATTTGAACCCCCGACCTCCTGCGTGGGAGCCGAGAAGGAAACCACTACACCACCAGCCCCCAAAGAAGGAAACCAGTACACCACCAGCCCCCTAAAGGAAATTGTTGCTCTTTTCAATGTGACAATATTTCCTTTTTGTTGACTTTCTCTGTTGAGTTTTGTAAGTATTTTGACCGCGGCCATGAGATCTTTATATATATAGACCATAAACTTAAAAACAGCTATTTAACATAATATGGGCGATTAGTAAGATTAAACAAATTAAATATTGATTTGAAAATGATTTCATCGTGGCTTCGGTGACGCGTAATAAACAGTTATATGTTAAGTAAAACACTTAAAGATGTTAGGTTATAGGTTATACTTATAGGTATCATTATTTTTCACTAGAAAGTTAAACTTACCATCACGTTGTTACTAGAAAGGTAGTATCCATGCACCGCTGGTTCGTGGGCATGAAGGAACGCCATCCCACGTGCTATGTCTTGTGCAATCCTTATCACTGTGTCGTTGTCGAGAGGATTGCCTCCTGAAATTGTAATGACACGTGAGATAAGATATGACGCACGCAGGAATGCCTCGTCACGCGATGATAAAATCTATAGTGTTACAGACGTTCCAGATGTTTTACATCAGTTGTTCCTTCACTTCACAATATTAAATTCTCATCGTTCGAATAATGGCCACTCAGCTTAATCATTTCAGTAATAGTAAAAGTGCTTTGAGCAGTAGTAGTTTCCCTAGTAGTAGTAGGTCGATTTCGAAGTTTAGGTCGTGTTAACCGCGTTGTCGTTAGTCGAAATAACAATCTAGAAACTTTGAATGGCCAAATTAATAGCCATTAATAGCTATTTAGCTCTCTATTTTCACCAATAATTCGACAGCTTATCTTTAGCGTGTTTCACAGCCGATCTTTTGTGGAATCGTTTAGACACGAGCCACTGCGCGTTCTAGAGGACAGCCACTTTGATTGGAGGGGTTATTATCAATCCAGTACGGCATTAGTCTGGAAAATGTGAGAATGCAGACAGCTTAGCGAGAGATTAAGATTGAAGCTTAACCATCAGTGAAACTACATAGCAGTTGATAATGTGAGGGGTTCTTTCACGTGCTGAAAAGCGGTAGTTTAATCATCGCACGTGGTGGATAGGACAGCTCGACCACCGGCCATGATGCGCACGTGAGAATTTCAGGCCGGTCTTTTCATTAATCGCCAAAACTGAAGATTTGGGGATTCCACGTAAAAGTTTCAGTTAATCCTCTTCTTTGACAAGGAGTAAGGACACGCATCTAAGAGAGATTGCAGGTAAAAGTATTTGCATGAGACCATTGGAGTCCACTTGAACGTGTACTAGAGATATTTTAGCCAACTTAAATCCATAGAGGTTTCCTTGTTGAATCGTGTCAGAGCCACTCAAATAATACTGCTATAAAGGGTCCCTGCTAGTAACGCTAAACGGACCGGCCGAATCATTGAATCCAGATCAAGGATTCTGCAGTTCGGCCAATCGTGTGGAGCAATACCTGAGGGGTATTAAATCATTTGCAGCTTGATGCCACGTGACACACTAATTAGGCGACATGATGTGGCAGTTTTGGAGCGATTTTTCGGTTTTCGAGTCGAATAGTCAAATATAGTTATCAGACACAGATCCTCGGTTCTCTAAAGACTCGGCGCGAACAGAAAAAATCCATCATTAAAGGCGAAGGTTCTAACAGCACAGATATCGCGACTTGCTAAGCTTTTCGTTTGAATATTTTGGTTTCATACTCTCTGTTTCAGTGGAATTTAAACTTGTTAAATCCGTATGTATCGTCAAGCCATCTAATACATTCTACCTGCATTCTCACTCGAGGTTAGCATTTAGGATACCATTATATTCAGCAGTTTGGCGGCATTGAACGTGTATTGTCGACCGGGCTGGACAACATTCACATGCTTATCATAGAACAAAGTAAACCCTGCCAGACACCTTTGTTCTTCTAACTCCTCGTAGTACATTTATGGCTTTATAGAGAAGTTATGAATACTTATAGAGAGGTTATGAATACTTATAGAGAGGTTATGAATACTTTTAGAATATTTATAGAGAGGTTATGAATAGCAAAGATATCTTCACTTGGCCTACACCATTAGCATTATGTATTTGTAATCATGGGAGTTAGACTTAATCTTAAATAGCCATTGTGATAAACCCAACGACATTTCATATTCAAGTGAGATTATTTCAGTTGTTGAAGTTTGTTGAACAATTTTATCCGTCGTTAATTTTCAATCGAGCCCATTAAAAAGAGACGCCAGGGGACTGCAGCGCCGTCTGGAAATAATTTGCCCTCTCCCCCACTCCAGAAAACGGAAAAAAAGGGAAAATCAAACCCAGTAGTCCTATTCTTACTGTCCTTTGTATGTCATTATTCTAAAATATAGCATGGATCAAAAACTTGGCTTGTGCTCCCGAACTCTTACTGCTTTACTGCAGCTTGCTGCACTGATGCGTCACGCTTCTGCTTTGCTTTGCTCGTCGCGGGGCGGCCCTAGTAGGAAACCCTGTCGACGCGACGTGTCTGTCGAACGCTTCTTTATGTTGTTTTAAATACTATCGTAGATCCTTTTAATTCAAACGAAATGACAGCATTCTCTCTTAGGAATTGTGGGTTAACTCAAAGCTCAAACAAACTGACGTAAATTTCCAGACAGTTTAGCAATATTCTATCAATTTTGTAATTTACGAGATTGAATCACCCTTTCCTTTCTATACGCTAAGATACAATAAACTCATAGGTTTCTAGCTTTCCATTGCCGTTGCTAAACTTCATATCCCCCGGCCCATACAGCGTGGAAAACTTACATTAATTCAAAACATACGACTCACGCAATAGATAGCGTGGAAATGGCCTCTTAATTAACTTACATTAACTTAAAACATACGACTCACGCAATAGATAGCGTGGAAATGGCCTCTTAATTCTTTGACTTTCAGAGCACATATTCTGATTTTTTGCAGAACCACAATTCTGATGGTATTTCAACAATGTGGGGCAACACTGCTATCTTGTTGAACCTTTTTTTGCAATTTCATCCTTTTGCCATATTAATCGATTCTTCAGCAATTTTTTGAACGACCTAATATTAAAAATGTGGAATTTCAATTTCATTCGCTTTTTGGTAGTTAAAGTACGTCCACCTTAAACTAAGCGACGGAATGGTTATTGAATTTACTAGCGCGAGGTCCAATCAAACTGACGTACAGTTAATTTCCAGACAATTTAGCGAGATTCAATAAAATTCGTACAAGGTGGTTAGTTGAATGCTCTATGTCAATTTGTTGATATCCTTGCAGCCATTTAAACGGAGGTAAATATGTTCCACCTAAAAAGTTGTTTTATTAAATGGGTGCGGCAGAAAAAGGTCACGGAGACAAATCTAAAATCGTGACGGCATGGACAAATTACATTTTTAGGATAAAAAGGCAGCTCCTTAAATCCGCATCAGAAGCTAAAGGTTCACTGGGCCTAATTCTAGAACTTAATTTTAGATCTCTCCAAAACGTTGTCATTTAACATCCACTCCGGCCAATCATGGCATCGTATCCTGCCATCGCATCATTGGCCTTGGTGCTACTTAAGTATTTTATCAATCTTTGTCTCTCTATTTTACGTTTTCCTGGCCGAGCTCGTTACGATCATATAGCTGGTTGTCGACACCTTAATAAAGGTTGAGTATGACTTGGTCAAACTTATACGTACATAATATACATATATGTGAACATGTTAAGATTTACAAATTCTGGACGAAATTTTAAAAGAGCAGGCCGTCCCTATAATTATATAGTAATATATTGGCACAACCTATTGACTTACTGGCACCTGCAACTTGTCGTATAAGCTCACCCAACTTTGTGAGAATAAATTTCGACCGAAGAATAATCTATGATAGAAAGGTGACATAAATCGAACCAGCTGTCAATAATTTTCAGACATTATTACAAAACGAACAATTTGCTATAAGCTCATACGATCAGCATGACCACAATTTCGTTTGCTGGGCCTTACAACTGCTAAAGATGCAATGATTATATTAGCAATCATCATGATCTTTCGCTGCTATTCAATCACGATATTGATTGTACAGAGAAGGCAGCAGTTAATTCTGTAAGCGAGGCTAAATGTTAATTGTCACCATGAATTTACTTGATTTGTTTGATCTAGCAGTGATTGGTTTGAGGGAGTCATTCAGAGACCATTATCAGAGACCATTATGCTATAATGCTTCGGCAGAGATAGGAAATTTCAGCATCCTTACCAGAAGATTTTAGGACTAACATTTTAACCAATCGTTTTTTAAATTCACTAATTAACCAACCAAACCGCGTCCAACTTTCAAGGTTACACTTGAAATTGAACCTTCCGAAGCTAGTAGATACTTAGCTGATTCACCGAAAATAACGTGAGTCTGAATTCTCTGATTCTAAAACCACTAATACTTCCTGAGCCGGTTTTGGAATAGGACCCAGACAAGATCCTGCTCATTCAATCGGCGCACGCGTGGCAGTTGTCAGTCAGGAAATTTGCAGACTACTTCCCGAAAAACTGTTAAATTATTTGGAAAGTAGTTTAACGATTTAAAAATTCAATCATTCGGGAAGTAGTAAGCTGGGTTGATCCTAGAGTTATGCTTTCCGAAATATTCGTAAAATAATTTCTGGAAAAAGCAAAAAACGTAACTTTAAATTAAATTCTTGGAGTTGACTCACAAAACTTTAAATATTCCTACATGACTTTTATAGGTCAAACTTGCTATGGTCTGATTAATGAGCCAGAGAAACTTCATTGTCAAAGAAGCAACAATTAAATTACATGTAAGAAACCTCCATTGTTTGTCACGAAGTTTCACCAGAACTTACACCTCTCACATCCCTAGTCTGTACAGATATGATATAGATCTCTTTTTACAGCGAGTTTTAAGTGATCTTTCTTGTTGGAGACGTGTTTTATTGTTACGATTGTACAACCAATTTGCTTATAACTAAACTAAAGGAACTCATGAATTAAACGCGTAATCTTAACAACTAGAAATTCGAGGTTCTGAGTAAAATTAAAATAGTGATTTTAGTCCAACTAAGCAAGAAGGCCTGTTTAATTCGTTAACCTTCTGTAATAGTTAATTCTTTATCCTAGATTATTTAACGATAATAACGATTTTAACCGTGAAGTATACCACATTTGAGATTTGTTCAGAGAATTGCTGGTGTATATTATTTCCGGGTGTAGTCCCTCCAGCTCCACTACTTCACCTTTGTTCGGACTAGTTCCTCCATTCGGTCATCAGCCTGGCATCATAACTACCTGCTAAGTGCATGTGCTCTCGTCCTGGGGCATTTCTCCTATCTTATTGGACTATTGAGCTTATGATTTGACAGCTGATTGGGTGTCGCAATTTGACGTCATTGGCCGACTCGGGCGGTTAGTTAGCAGTGAGTTAACACATAGTTAACGCCAGAGGAAGCAGGTAAGGGACCTACTATATAGCACCACCAGGTAGGACAGCACCGACAATTCCAGCCAACTCCACTCATTCTTGTATTTTCACTCTTAGGGCTAGTGATAGGCGATTTTAAAAATTTTCAAAGATCTGGATTGCTGTTTGTGTTCTTTCCTTGGCCTAGAGGCCTACAGTGCTCTCTTAGTGAGCAATTCGTGAGAGATTTAGTGACGCTGCAATAAAACCCGGCCAATGAAATTCCAGGGCCAGGGTCAGTAACTCTTCCAATTAACTTCAGTGCTGTTCATTGCAATATGTGACGTTTTCGAAGGGCATGCAATTATAAATATAAATAACACCTGCACTGAATCTCATTAGCAGAGCAAACCCTGCCTGGCATGCAGTATTTACGTGCCATCTGTGAGTCATATTAATTTTTTTTTTCCATCGAATGAAAAGTTGTATTCACTTTGGCTGCTGGGTTCAACTAAAATACACTGACGTTGACATAACTTTTCGAGCCAGTACTTAACAGTCAACAGAGATATTCCCATTATGAAATCATGCAAATGATCCTGATAAATTTCCAGTTTGTCGTCTACACGGGTGGTGGAACCATCTTCGTTAGTCTCAAACCTTTCAGACGCGATTAGAATACTGTATCAATAGAGCGGTCATTAAAAATCAGAGCAGCTGGTCACGACAGCACCGGGATAACATTAACCACCACCCTCTGGGCGAGCCCTCTTCCAGCAGTCTTTCCGTAATTACTTGCACTGTTTACGTTGTTACCACACGTAATAGAACCTAATTGGGCGTGAGATGCTCTGATTGGAGGTCCAGATAACGAACTACTTAACCGGATAGCGCAGTCTCCGGATTGCCCACTAAACCGGGCTCGATCGACAGGTTAACTGGGAGGACTGTCGCCTGGTCAAAACCGGCCGTCTCTGCTAGGTCGCGCACTTCTTGGTAAGCTGCCTTAGAGAGCTGCATCCTACTTTCTGATCAAATGTTGGATTTTAGAACGGCCGGTCTTGAGCAATGAGACGAATTAAGTTGTGCAGTTGTCCTATTTTCTGATGTTCCTTTTGCAACACAAATAGCTAATAGCTATGGCAGTAATGTAATAATGCTTCGACCTTTATACTCATTTTTAAGATTAAACACGTGATCCAAGCACAAATATTATCCATAACTTTCAACGGTTTTTCGTCACAATATCCAACAAAAGCAGGTCAGAAATGCGATTCGAAGTGACAATGACACGAACATTGTATAGCACGTGAAAATACCCTCGTTTCATTCTCCATTATTTCCAACCTAACACTTTCACAAGTTCGCGTAATGACATAACTGTGTTTTTGAAGTGTTTGGATTTGTTCAAAGGTATTTCTTCCTATACTCTAGAGTTATATTTCTGAAAATACTTGCATCTCGAGGAGAATAGCTATGTGGTTCTAACTGACTGCATTTCGAAACCGCGAGGTTTAATTTTAAGCAGGTGTTTCGAAACAGGCTAACCTCATGGAATTCCTGCTTCCTTAGTCATTTAGTAACCAAAGAAATATACCAACTACCCACCGGCCATATGTTTTCAATTGAGCTATTATACGATCGTGGTTCAATTACGCTGCAATTGTTGAAAGTCGTTTTATGCCGCAGTTTTGCCTTCACTTTAATCAGATGCCTAGCAATAAATCTTAAATTCGTGATTGATCACTAAGTGATGGCTGATGCAAAATTCCCGCCAACATCTAACCATATGATTGGGTGGTTATTGTTAAACCACATGAAAGTAAATTAACATACGTCGAGACATTTTACCTTAACTAATAGCTTTGTTAGTTTCCAAATGTGATTTGTAACTTATAGTGCCTTGGTTAAGAGCAGCTATAAACTAGCGTGGCAAAGTAACGGTTAAGGCTTTTCCGGGATAGCGGACTTCGAGGGTGCTTTGATGATTATTTTGAGGGACCATGGAATGTTCAGTTACTTTCTTATTCATAGTTATTTGGTCTCAAATCTCAAAACCAGTTCTTTATAGATGTTCAAAAAATGTTTCTCAGTCTAGCGTAACCGTAACTCTAGTTTAGAAGTCCTAGCGATGTCTATGGACTTCAGGTTAATTAAGACCACTTAATTAACCTGAAGTCCATATCATAAACAACAAGAAGAACTGGACAGTTGTCACTGCTTGTAGTTTAACTGACGTTCTTTCCCGACTATACATTTTCATCCTTCTTCTACATCGGTTAAAAAGATTAGTTGATTCTTGCCTGTATTTAATATTATTCTTTATTTCATTCCTAGATATTTTAGTGCTGTCATGAATGACACTTTTTTATTCCGTAAATTATTATCCAAATTACAGAAAAACTTCGATTAACCGTTCTTTGATTAACCGTCAATTTTTGCATTTACCCATTGGGCATGTCAAGTTTGGATTTGTACTGTTAAGGTGTACTTTACTTGGTGCCGATTTAATATTGCGTCCGCTTCTTCTTTTCGCATTTTTCTTCATACTTCACATAAACAACATTGGACGCTTTTACTTCAGATATTTTGTGACTTGTCGGGCGTTTTTTAATAAAATATCTTAAACATTATTGGTGCTTACCAATAACATAATTTTGAGATTATCGAAACTAAGGGATGCACCCTAATTATCGTTCATTTTCCATACTTTTTGCTTCAATAAATTGTTGCCGCCGACCAGCGATTTGAAATTTGGAATGCTGTCTCCCAATAGCCGAAATTTCAAAATGCAAATATCAGAACACGTTTTTTATAGGCATATAACTTATTTTCGGAACCTCTACACTCTAATCGTGTAAGATCAGGCGTGAGCCCGTGTTGTGTGTGTGTGTCGGTTTATATGCTTCTCTTAACGCAATATAACGGAAAAATAGAAATGATAGAAATTTGTCTCCTTCCAGAATAAGTTTGAATATAAATATTATCGACGTATGATAAATGATTTTGCTAAGTTTTTTATAGATCTGCCGTTGGCCAGCGATTTGGCTGAAATATATTACCTCTTAACGAGGTGCCTGTACATCCATCTACAGCCAAAGTGCTAGGCGCTAGCAATCAATATACTGTAGAATCCAGCTAATTGCTTTATTAAGGAAAAAGATTAAGGCTCTAACATTTAGAGAAGAGGGGGGGTCATAACAAGGTTTTATTTTTTGCATTTTACACGCTCGCTCGGTTTAATGTTCAACCTAGTGCGAAAAATCCAAAAAATACTGCTTAACACGCTTTTCAAATCAATAAAATCGGTTAGACTGACCCTAAGTTATAGTGGAATCAAAATTTGTGGACTTACACTTCTTCTATTTTAAAAAACGCGCAAATCACGCATATTTTGAATCGAACTACGATGATACGTACGTGCGCGCGTTTAGTAGTAAGCACTGCCCCGAAAAACTCCTTTCGACAAAATCTATTTCGCGCGCTCCATAAAACATGACCCATCTCGCCCCAATCTAGCCTTCTAATCTCACTAATCTCAGCTAAGACAGGACTGATAATGTCTGCTACTCTAAAATTGGTCGTCATCGCAGCTTTCCTCGGTAAATAATGAATTCAGGTAGAATTGCATCTAGGTTGTAATGTCAGAATTATTATTTCTGGAAACTTTCGACAAGCCTTTTAATCATCCTAAAAGAATTTAAGGATTGTAAGTTATGTCAATGAAGCATATATATAATAATGCGAACATACCTATCGCAGGTTTGATCGCACTATCAAAGGCAGATGATGATGGCTTAGTAATTGAAGATGGAGAAATGACTGTCAGCGAGCTGTTCGAACTGCTAGAAAGCAGATCAGCTAACCGAGCCAAGAGAAGCATGAGACGTAGAGGCAGCAGCGGCGACAGTCTATGCAAACAAGTAAGTTTGTAGTCTATCTTTAACAAGATTTAATCTAAACACAATTAAAAATGTTGCAGGTTGGATAGCCGAATTAATCTTAATTTCATTTTCATTTATCCCAGCTTTATCCTTATTAGTCGCATTAAGTAATAAACTTCTATCTTAGGTCTGCGGAAATCAGAGCTGCTTCCAGTTCAGAGGACACGCCGCTTGCTATTAATATGGTTAGTTTTCATTTTGTACATCGGCGCCATGGCTTAGTTGGTTAAAGCGCCTGTCTAGTAAACAGGAGATCCCGAGTTCGAATCTCGGTGGTGCCTTTTGCTCCAACTTCAAATTTTTCGAGTCTCAGCGAGGTTAATGTGTCTAAATCGTAATCCGTTAAAAATTTCAGGAATGAATACAGTCATATGACGCTCCACCCAGTAAAAGTTCTGCCTACGTCATGCTGCTACGTCACGCTTGGGTTTATGTCAAAAACTTAGCCAGTGCTGCTTGTAAACTCTTAACATCATTTTCACGTTACAGTTATAGCTAATATTTGGTTACATTTTGAAATGATGAGTTTTCTTGATTCGCCATAATGGGAACTGATAGCTTTAGCGGAAAAATTAATTAGGGGCGGGCTTGTAGTTATAACTTGAAATTTTAAGTTTCAAGCCATCGAAATTTTACTTGAGTCACAATTGATCAATTTTTACATGTGTACATTCCTCACCAAAATCAATCCAAAACCCTTAATTTTTGTGTATCTCAGACTTACATTTTCAAATAATTTGACTTAAAGTGTAGTTTGAGATACTGTACTAATATCCGGCTTCTACTCTGTAATAACATACATTGGACAGGGCAGTTTTAATCACATGTTAAACTACTATTGACCTACTCCGTATTAAATTTAGAAGGCTAGCCTGTAAGAAAAATTATAAAAATGTCATGAGAAAGTGTGGTAGATAACTTGAGAAAGTGTGATCTAGATAAGTTGACTAAAATTTACAGCTCTGTGTTATACACTCCCATTATGTGCTCTAGTACAGAAACTTAGAAATGAGTCATATAACCTTGACTAACCTTCCTTTGGATGAAGGACAGTGTGAAGAGATCCCAAAGGAATGTACTCGCTAATAACAGCTATGTTAGGAGGGTGTGAACACATTCCAATGACAGGCAGTATGTTCAGATGTGTGAACAACCTGGGGAGTAGAGTTGAGTTGATAGGCAGCGTGTTACTAGGCAGCGTGTTACTAGGCAGCGTGTTACTAGGCAGCGTGTTACTAGGCAGCGTGTTACTAGGCAGCGTGTTACTAGGCAGCGTGTTGCTAGGCAGCGTGTTGCTAGGCAGCATGTCACTAGGCAGCGTGTTGCTAGGCAGCGTGTTACTAGGCAGCATGTTACTAGGCATTGTGTTGCTTTGGAACAAGTTGCTAGGCAGTATGTTTCTAAACAGTGTTTTGGCAAGCAGAATTTTGCTTAGCACATTGCTAGGCAGCATATTGCACTAGGCAGCGTGTTTGTAGGAAGCATTGTTCATTAGATTCATGAAGTTTATATCACTGTCACAGTTCAACTTATTTCTTAGTAGAACTATTCCTGCAGATCATATATAAGTATTCGCCTCGAAGTGAAACATTTTATGCAAGTGAGATTGCAGCCGGCAGAGGCTTAAGTTAAAACACTTAAATACAACAACGGCACGCTATTTTTTCATCTCCCAATCATTAGTTAAAATTAAATGATTGAAAGGTTTCAACCTAAGTTTAGGGACTTCCTCGTTGAACTGCTTGAGTTGCTGAGTAGAGAGGTTCTGATTTCGTAACTTCTTGATACAGACTTGATACCTGCCCCAACTTCCTTTGTAGATCTGAAAAGTAAAGTCAATATAAAGCGAGATATATCATATATCATATTTATATCATATTTCATATATCACCTAAAGCAGGGTCAGGTTTACAGGGTTTCTTTAAGGTTCAAGCAGGCGGTTTTTAGGGCCATACTTGGATGGGTATCTTTATTTCGATTTATAGCTTTATAACTGCCATTTCGAAATAACTGCCATTTTAAAATAACTGCCATTTCGAAATTTTGATTTTCGTGAACACATGAAACTTGAAATGATCGAAGTATAAATTATGATTCTACAATCTACATACAGTAAACCCTCGATTTACCGGGCCTCTCGGGGGAAAGGGTCGAGGCCCGGTATATAGAGGGGCCCGGTAAATAGAATTTGACCAAAATATGGCCTAATTTTGGCCAAAATAGTAATTCAGTTATTGATAGCTATATGTAAATGTCATTCTGATCAAATTTCTTGATAAAAGTACTCCTTGAGGGATTTAGAACTGTGAGAATGGATCCAACGTTCTGAATACATCTTCAATCAGTAATCTCAAGGTCGATCGTTTTATCTGCCGTGGTTAAGTTGCATATATCAGTACATGTGTGTCAGCTTGCATGTTAGGGCCCTATCACGGTGTCACATGGCACATGTGCCGGAGCCTGCTATTCAAAACTCATATTCAATGGCCTTGTCGAATATCTTGTGTCTTGTGTATCTTTATCTGGCCAGTATAGCATGCTTTAACTGGGTACAGAAGGGCCATATAATGTAACGACCCTAAGATTACAAGCTTTGACACGTGATTTCTTTAAAATTTCCAAATTTTGAAGAAAACAATTTTTTAACGTGAAAATATTGAAAAAATTCGGGGGAAAGGAAGGAGGCCCGGTAAATAGAGGGACCCGGTAAATAGAGGCCCGGTAAATCGAGGGTTTACTGTATATATTTTCTATATAATATCGACAATGACTACAACACCAGATTCAGTTTTGTAGGTAATTAAAAATGTATTTCAAATTCCATGTAGTTTTCACAGAGCGCGCCTGGAAGCAGGTTTTATACTGTATCACCGCAAAAGTCAGGCTTTTAGAGGTGCTGAAAGCAAGAGTACAGTTTCAAACACACCACACATTACGTGTGTGTGTAAAAACATGGACAGTGAACACACGTGATTTTTGTACGTTGGAGTGACCTATAAGGTGAGATCATAGATTCGCAAGTTTCAGAGACTGCTATCAGAAGGTTGCTTATCTGTCTAAATCTGTCTAAATCTGTATAAATCTGTCTAAATCTGTCTAAATCTGTCACTAGTCGTTATACCTGGTCGTTAAAACTATCACACAGAGCTTGCCATCAGTTGGCGGTTTAATACAGCTGGTTTTTAAATACAATTGACTTTGTATTGTTGAGCCCTGTGTTGACGGGTGCTTGCGTTTGTCAACATTACAACACATGATACAGGCGGTACTAGTATTTGTGTTCAAGGTATGTACGGTATATTACGAGAACACATTTTTGATCTTCCACATCAAATGTACGAATTATAACCCACAAAATATAATGACCTGCCTATGATTTATAATACACAAGTACAAGAGCGATACACTATGTAAAGTGTACACAGTCATTGATGAGTGATCTACATAGCACAATGTACACAATGTATACGATGTATACGATGTATACAATGTATACGATGTATACAATTTATACAATCTATACTACATACCTCGCCAACACTACCACTGCCGATCAGTTCTCCCATAGTTATCGTCCTGAAGTCTATTTCCGGCTGTCTGCAGTACAGGTCAAGGTCTGAAATTTATAATTATTTAATTAGTTAATTAAGTTGTACACTCAGCCAACTAATTTCTTTACTCTCTACATTATATTATGTGAACAATTGATTTTAAATCTAAACGCTTTCCACATTTATGATTGAGTTAGAGCGATTGTTTGATTTGTTGCCCTACTCGGGCTGACATCTAATGGGCCATCAAAGAGTATATGATATATATTATAACAAGAATTGTGGCCGCTTTCATTGTGTCAGGCGACCGCTGAATTTCCCGTATCTTGCCGTCGCTTTAAATGTCATTAAACCTCGAGGAATGAAAATACGCAACCTCGTACCAGACGTAATTTCGGTTAGTTGTTCTGCACGTGTAAAATCAGACGCGCGAATTCTCGCAGCCGTTCGATGCAGCCTCGGTTGAAAAATTCCACGCTGCACGCGCAAAGTTTAGACACAATTGCGTGTTCTTTTCATCGTTTATTTCAAATATCTTAACTCAGCTCAGCATGACGTCGTTATTGTATTGTATGTGCTGCCTTCATCATTTATTCATGCTGCGTTGTGTTTATGCTTCTGGCGTGAATTAGTCGTTAAAAGGATTTAGTCGGAGCTGAGATTAAAATAGTGCTCATACATTCATTTCTCTCTGTCATTCGACAAATTACTCAACAAAACGAAAGTTTGAAAGAATTTTGATTGTACTTTACTTTTACTTTTTTGTTTTCCCTGTTTGATCGTACATCTTGTTGTAGTTGTTGCGAGGCAATTATGTATACATTTCATGATGTGGAATACATTCTGCGGCCTGAGGCATTTAAACCTATGTTTAATCGTATACATAATTAAGTTGATAAAGGAGCGTGCGCGCGGACGTACGGACGGACGGACGGAC
>JH152741.1:25736-42520 GCA_000226015.1 Mnemiopsis leidyi | reverse complement strand
ACTAGTTGCTTTGAAAGCTTCGATAAGGTCCCCACGTATTCGCCGCTCGGCCAGCGTTGTCAGATTGAGGATTTCCAGTCGTCGACTATAGGGAAGAGTACCCACCTCATCTATAAGACGGGTAAACCGCCTCTGGACGCTCTCCAGCTCCAACACAATCGCCCAATCGCCGCTACTGGATTCCACAATTGGACACAATACTCAAGATGGGGTCTTATAAGAGCTTTGTAAATAGCTAGCATAACATTCTTTTCTCTATTAATCAGATTCCTTACAACCCAGCATATAATCTGATTTGCTTTTGATACAGATGTCTAGTAAAATGCTTGATTTCGCTTTACTTTTCCTCTTAAAATTCTTGAGAGCTTGAGATATTTACTTAGAATTTTTCATTTTACCCCAGCTGTTACTAACAACGCAGTTGAATAATACTGTAATACCACTATTGGTATTGCAATTACCATACGTAATTCCACTCGCAAGCTCGTGAAATTACTTCAATAAACCCACTCGCAAGCTCGTGAATTTATTGCATGAATACCACTCGCAAGCTCGTGGTATTAATATGGTAATTGCACTACCAATAGTGGTATTACCGTATATAATTACTTAAAGTTGTAGGTTTTAGATTTAAAACCTTTTTTATTTGCACAATAAAATGACTATGTTTTTGTTTGCTTGCACCCATGTGTCCCTGTTGATATTTCGTTAAAATCCTTATTCAATAGTTGAAAACCGTTAGTCTGACACTGTGAGCAATTATCTCACTAGACCTGTGTTTCATTAAGCTGTTTTAGAATTTTGACTTCTAGTGAGAGGATTTAATTGGAGCAATCGATTTATCAGCCGCTTATCTATGCTTGTGTGAATATACCTGAATAATGTCGGTTTCTTTGTAGGGATGATGAAATCACTTCCAAATGAGATCAATGATCTTCAAGAAGATCTATCTTATTGGTATGCTCTTGCAAAGAAAACGATTATTGAAATACAGCATCCTGTTACTGGACTAATTCCAGCATATCCTGATGGTGATACTTGGGTCCGTGATTGCACATACGCAATTCATTCCTTGTGGGCACTGTCGTTGGCCTTTGAAAAACAACTATCTGAAAGTAATTTAAGTGTATATCATGAACTAAAGTTTCGTACCCTCAAAGGAATGAGAGGTTTATTGCAGGCCTTAATGAATCAGAAGGATAAGGTTATGGGATTCAATGCTTCTCAATCTCATTTGGATTGTCTGCATGCTAAGTATGAGACTTCCACAGGAATGCCTGTAGTTGGGGATAGTGAATGGGGCCACCTTCAACTTGATGCAACGTCATTATTTGTTTTAACTTTAGCTCAAATTACATCATCTGGCTTAGTGATTGTACAGTCTTTATCAGAAATTGACTTTATACAAAGCTTAGTTTTGTACATTCATTATGCCTATCGTACACCTGACTTTGGTGTTTATGAACGCGGGGATAAAAACAACCGTGGCATCCGAGAGCTTAGTGCATGTTCAGTTGGTATGGCAAAGTCAGCTCTTGTTGCAATAAGGGATTTGAACTTGTTTGGTGCACAAGGAGGAGAAAGATCTGTGATATGTGTACCTCCAGACATGTCACGACAGTGTAATCGTGTCATTCAAGCAATCCTTCCACGGGGCAGCAAAAGCAAAGAGTTTGATAGCTCAGTTTGGAGTATCATCACCTACCCAGCATTTGCAGTAGAAAATGATGAACTACGCAATCTCACAAAAGAATCGCTGAAAAAGAACCTGGAGGGTAATTATGGTTACAAGAGATTTCTCCTTGACGGGTACAAAACTGCTCTAGAAGATAAATTTAGACTTCACTATAATCTTGGAGAGCTTAGGAATTTTGAAGGCATTGAGTGTGAATGGCCTATTTATTTTATCTTTGAATGGATTGATGAGTTGTTCAGTAAAAATACTGATAAAGCTATAGCAATGCAAGCAAAAGTTGAAAAACTCATGGTTACTGATGAAGGCGGATATCCATTGGTTCCTGAGTTTTATTTTGTCCCAAGTGAAAGAGTTGAAGAAGAAAAGTTATTAAATGGATCTCAGATACGGTTATGTGGTGGTAAGATTCCTTTTGTGTGGGCTCAATCCTTGTACATTGTTGCAGGTTTATTGCAACATGAATTCATTAGTACTTGTGATATAGATCCACTAAACCGCAGGTTAAGCATGATCAAGAAACCAGCATCGATTGTCCAAATAGTTCTATTATCTGCTGACAGCAATTGTCAATTGTTTGCTGATGAACACAATATTCCATGTACTCCTGTGTGTAACATTGACTTTAAAATCGTAACTCCAAATGTAGTTGTTGAAATGTGGAAAGAACTTGGTTTAAGATCAAGTAAGGACACTCACACTGATACTTCAAATCCTCAAAGAGTTAGCTCATTACGAACAAGCATTGTATATCAGTACAAGGATCAGTTCTTTGCATCACTTCCAGAGTATTCCCTCCTTGCATCATTCTACAATAACTTGGACAATGAACTCTTCATTCAGATGACTATTGCAAGACTATCATACTTATCAAGTCAATGGCGTTTCCCAGGGAGGCCTATGTTAACTATTCTGCTAACTGCTGAGAGATGTGCAGAAGAATCAACTGTTCGCTTTCTGCATACATTAAAATCTGGCTCTTTCCAAGGTGTGCAGGTTAAATTATGCAACACTCAAACAGCCTTATCAACATCTTTTAAGCAACTTCTGCCTTCACTCCCCCATTTGGTCAAAAAAGATGATGGTCTTTACACCTTGGTGTCCTTAGCCAATGATGGAAGAAAAATTAATACTGCTGTAAGGATGAATTTTGAGGTATCATCTAAGGATACTAAAGATGATTTCATTAAGCTAATTGGATCTTCTACAATAGAAAAATGGAATCACTTAAATAACATAATTATTAATGAACTAGGCTATATTCCAGATGGCTTGGTTGCAAAGATTGAGGATCTTTATAGTGAGGCGTTGGCAGAAAGATGCTGGCATGTGGTACGGCACTGTTCATCCTTACTATCTAAAGTACATCCTTCAATATCTGAAAGTGTTCTTCATATTCTTATCACTCAAAGACAGATTTCTCTTGGTGAAGGTCAAGATGAAGAAACAATATCACAGCCACCATCACATATCGAATTTATTGACTTCATCTCAAGGCACAGTAAAAAATGCTATGTATTATTTGCTGTCTACCAAGAAGTACTCAATTATCTATCTCAAATTATCCAAAAAAATACTGCCTTGTTCAAAGGTATACTAAGACTTAGATTGGATTTACTTGTAAAGCTGATTGCTAAGGAAACATCTGGAGATGAAAATGAATTAAATAAGATGTGCAGCCTTAAGCCTATTGAACTTTATCAGCTTATATTTAGACTTCTCAGTGGTGGTGTATCTTCCTCTGATGATGACCAACTTACTTGGGAAAGAATACGGTATATTGATGGATCTTTAAACAGGTTACCTAAAAACTTTCACCATAGTTTGTACTCACTCTTGAATGTTACCTCTGGTATTGATCTAGATGGTAATATCATAAGGTCATTTCCACTGATAAATGAAATGACTGCAGGTGAACCACAATTTGCCATCAGCATATCTAATTGGCTCGATAAAATACCACAGCCTCAACTTCGACAGTTATACGTTGAAACTATAATGATCCTAGGTTCTCTCCAGAAAATGCTGAAAAGAGTCCCCGAATTCATTGAACTCCATGCCATTTTATTTCAAGCTCATGAAACATTCCTAAATGAATGTTCCATTTTTGATCCAGATTTGTCTCTTTGTGGAATAAGCCATGAATTTTACTTGACTCCACCAACTGGCCAATTTGGAACTCTAAGCTATTTGGCTAAATCTATATCTAAACTGTATTATTAAACGTTTGTTTGTGGCAATTGGCTGATAATATTGAAATAAGCCTTTGTAATTCTTATACGAAATTTTGGAATGAAATGAATTTTTATTTTGATTTTCAGATTAAACTGATTAAAGTTTTAATTCTTACATTATATTTTTACAATTTTTAGAGTTGAAGAAGAAATGTAAGGTACGTTTGCTTTGATGATATATTTTTACTTATACAACAACAACCTTATATAGGCAATTATGCTACTTTTTGCCCTGTTTTTGAGATTCAATTATTTTTCTATTTGTACAATGTTGAATTTTAGTTTGACATAAGAGGTCGTTCACAAATGACGTCAGCAAATTTTCGGTAATTTTACCCCCCCTCCCCCCCCTCCGTCGTCATTCATCATCATGACAGAACCCCCCTAAATGTCAGAGGTAAATTAAAGTTTAATGACATCATCACAGTCACAACCCCAACCCCCCCCCTACTTCATGTCAAAAAACTTGATTTTTGGTCTTTTAATTTGCAGTCATTTTTGAAATTATTTATACTGTGTCAGTGAAAACACAGTATTTCACCAGATTTCTGAATCAGATTTTTTACTTGAAAAATTTCCTTCTGATTTTGTAAAATTCTGATATCAATTTTCAAAAGAAATCAAAAATTTTCAAAAAAAGTCCTATCAATCCCCCCTCGTCATCAATCATCATCATTTGGAAACCCCCCCCCCCCCCCTAGGTGATGACGTCATATGTGAACGACCCCTAATCGTGATACAACATGAAACTGCATGTGCTTAGGTTTGAATTCATTAGCTTTGATGCTTAATAATTTTTTAGTACTGATTTTTGAATGTATTTTAGTTCTAATTTTCAATTTTTTTTATCATATATCGATTGAGAAAATTTTACATATCCACCTATACTTCTAATCTTGGTTCCTGATTTAAAAATGTCTTTCAAATCGAGTCTATTATACATGTATACAACTACAACAGTTAAGCACAAGTTTTATGTAAAAAATAAAGGCATCTTCTTGTCCAGCTATGCCGACAAATGCATCTCAAGAGGTAGTGATTGTAAACAGTGATGAGGAGTTTGGCAGCAATGATGAATTTGATGATGACACTGATGATGAGATAGAATTAGCTTCCTTGGATTCTGACTTGGCTTCAATAAAATCTAAAATTGATAGACTTGTTGAACAGCGGGTCAGTAAAATTCTAAGTACTCTCTAAAATATGCTTAATAAGTTTCCTGTTATTTTCTTAAATTATATGTACAACTGTAGCATGTGATAAAAACTGGGCTTTATTTATTTATTTACATATACATGAAACACCCTACCCTTGGATTAAGATTATTTTTAGGAAGGTTTATGTTAATCCCATTCAGGAAACCATACTGGCAAAAAAGAGGGTTGTCCTGGACCGAGTAAAAGAAAAGAAGTGTCGTCAGACGTCCCGAGAGATAGCTAGCCAACGTGCAAAGACGAACATTATTGCACCGTTGATGGAGGCAAAACTGAAGAAACTAGCCGACCAGTACTATGGCATCAAGGAGTTTCGTCCACTGCAACTCGTGAGTGGAGAAAGTCCGTTTGACAGGCTGATCTTCAGGTTCTGTTATTCGAGCATTCTCAAAATCAGGACCTGAAAAAGGTTTACTCCCCTCTCAAACCACAATCTTCTCTACCTTTTTCTATTTAACATCTGATACCGATTCTTATGATGAATTTCAATGATTTCGTGTCGGTTTGCAATTATTTGAAAGAAATGAAACTAAAATCAGTCCCTTCCCCTGTTCAGGAAACGATGTTGACAACTCTCAAAGGTGAGGACTGTATTCTTATTATGCCGACTGGAGGTGGGAAAAGTCTGACGTTCCAGTTACCTGCCTTAGCAGCTCCAGGAATTTCTGTTGTTGTTTCTCCTCTCATCTCTCTCATGGAGGATCAGGTTGGGTTACAGATAGGTTATCTAGGTCTCTAGACAAACAGATATGACCTCATACTTAATGTATTTTTCAACTGTTTTCACGATATTTCCCTCCGTTTAGGTGTCAGCATTAAAAAAACAAGGATTTGAAGTTGCCATGGTAACCTCAACAACTCCGCAACCAGAACAAACTCAGATCCTCAAGAATATGGCCGACCCAAACTCCAAACTAAAACTTGTCTATGTTACCCCGGAAAAAATATCCAAAGCGAAAAGGTGACCGTTTTTTCACGAAGCTTATCAAATGAGGTGGTACTTTTTCAAATTCCTCGCACAAATTAGGTCCATCTAGCTAGTTTGGCTAGTAACCCTGCAACTACAGTCATCACATAATTAATTGTTGTATATGCAATGACCTTGAGAATTCCTGTAGTATTAGACAAAGTTTTATGACTTACAAAGGTTTCAGTCGGCCATGGAAAAGAGTTACGAAGCTGGGATGTTAGCTAGAATTGTCATTGACGAAGTGCACTGTGTAAGTCAGTGGGGACATGACTTCAGACCCGACTACAAAATTCTTGGTAAGTTACAATCTTAGTAGGGGGCACTCCGAGAAGCCCGACATGTCTGCAAACCCCCTGTCCAAATGGCCAAAATCTCGTGGTCACCAAGGTACAAACAACAATAGGTAGCTGTTCTACCAACAGAACCTCATATAACTCAGTTCAAGGTTTTCCTACTGGCCACTTTTTTCTGTCCCAAAAAAGAGTAATTGGCGAACATTTTGCGCTTCCCCTTTCGTATCAATATACTGTACTGATCTATTTTAGGAACAATGAAGAGACAGTATCCCAACACACCTATTTTGGGTCTGACCGCTACTGCCACTGAAAAAGTGCTTGCTGGCAAGTACACTGTTGTATCTCAGCAGATGTAGTGTTATATTGACAGGGCAGCCATGTTGTGATGTGACTCGTCTGCATTTGATATTTTACTATTTCTTTTTTTTTTGCTAAGTGACGTTGGAAATTAAGACTTCAACATCATGATTAGGAGTCATATATCATTATACAGCATAATCCATGACCATGCTCTGTAGTAGAGGTACGGGGGACCTAGACTGACAGACACATAATTTTACAGACGTTCTGAGTGTGTTACATCTAAGTCATTGTAAGCCACTAAGGGCTGGATTTAACCGACCCAATCTCTTCTACGAAGTAATGGAGAAAGCAGCTAATCCTCCTGCAGTCGCTAGTCAAATAGCTGATTTAATCAAAGGTACGTTTTTCTTCTAAAATTTTTTGTAATTGTAGTCGTAGTTTGAGAGTGAAATTTATTTTGACGATTTACCACTTTAAAGTTTGTCACAAAATATTAATCTGCAGAAATACTGTCATGTTAATGAAGGAACAAAGGTCGTCTCCCCACACGGCGCCGATTGTGTTTAACTTGAACGTATCTACAGGCAGGTTTGCAGGACAAAGTGGACTGGTTTACTGCTTCTCAAGGAACGATTGTGAGGTTGTAATGAGTCATCTCAGCAAGTACAACCTCAAAGTAGCTTACTATCACGCAGCACTCAGGTTTATTCAATATAATAATCAAAGTGCTTTTAGCATCAGTACCTTGAGAGAATCTAAACAGAAAGAAATGTTTGAGGCCTCTAAAAGCATTCAATGATTTGTTGTAAGTTCCCCTAAATGATATGCTAAGTTAACCGTTCACTATAAAACCTATCAAATAAACTTTTGCACTGTTTCAGTGTCCAGGAAAGGAAGGAAATTCACCACAAGTGGTTGCGAAACGAGTTACAATGTATTGTAGCGACAATAGCGTTCGGAATGGGCATAGACAAGCACGATGTTAGGTGGGGGTTTATTATAGTGCTTTCTAGTGTGTTTCGAGTTTATTATAGGGCTTTCTAGTGCTTTATCCTAACTTTATATAAAACTATATAAACACTAGATATCTAAGTTTATAATACATCAGTCATCACACTTATAAACACGTTATCTAGGTCTATAATACACCACACTTATAAACACTCTAACCAGGTTTATAATACAACATACTTATAAACACTCTATCTGGGTTTATAATACAGCACACTTATAAACACTCTATCTAGGTTTATAATACACCACACTATAAGTAAGAGTGTAGAGAACTACTATCAAGAAAGCGGTAGAGCTGGAAGGGACGGACAAGAGGCTCAATGTGTCCTCATGTTCACTCCTTCCGATCTCTTCAAGATTACCTCAATGACATGTCAGGACTCATCAGGTGTGTTCACTGTCATTAGGTGTACAGTGTATATTGTACATTGTACTGTGTACGGTTAACTATTATACACCTCACATTTTACATTGTACATTGTACATCGCTGTATATTGCCTGTTTAGCGTGTTCTTACTTGTTTTAGTACAGTTTCATTGTCCATAATCACCTTAAATAGGTACACTATCACCTAGACAATTAACATCACGCTTTATATGTTCAGGTATTGGCAAATCGTACGAAGTGTTGGGTTTTGCGCTAAGTAGCGGTTGCAGACGCGCGGCTCTTGCGCAGCACTTTGGAGAGCACGTGGGTGCGACAGAATGTAAGAGAATGTGCGACAACTGTAGGAGTACGGTCCCGTTTGTTAAACAAGATGTTACTTACTACGTCCAGGAAGTCTTGGAAATCATCAATAAAAAGTGATAATTTTACTGATTTTTGTAGATCCAACTCCATATTATTAGAATAAGAAGTTGAATAATGTAATTTACATAAATATTTCAACTCTTTCGTCTTAGAGTTAGACGAATTTAACCTAGTTGTATTGTGTACATCATGTTACATGTATCAAGGAATGCGCAAGATAAATATACAATTATATAGATACCTACATTCCTTTGCATATCATTCGTACACAGATGTGCCACTTTGTTGCTTCGACTTCTTCGTTTTATTTTTTGTTTCTTGTTTTCCTGTTTTTTAAATGTATATTTTTGCAGAGAGAAAGACTTGACGTTTGCGATGATAATAGCTGAATGGAAAAGTAAGCGATCTGAGAAGACAAAGAAGCTTGCTCCTGGATACCTAGACAAAATCATAATTCATTGTTTAAAGGAAGGCGTTCTTAAAGAGAAGTTTAAAGCCGGTATGTCAAAGTTACAAATCTGAAATCCCGTTCAGTTTTTAGGAGCAAATCTATTTAAATTCTATAAATTATAATTAAATTTGTTAGGAATGATTCTGAATGTGGCCTCCACTCGAGATTACCCATCTATCCTCCGTTTTTATCATGACATCATCATGTCACGTGATATAATCACATGTCACACAGGAATGTACAAGCCGATTTCCTACTGTGAAGAAGGACATTACACACGTGCAGTAAAAAGTGGAACTCTCAAAGTCTACCTGGATATTCCCACACCTCACACTGCGCAGTTCATAGCAACTTCAGCTATTTCAGGTTTGTAACTATTTCTCTCACTGCGCAGTTCATAGCAACTTCAGCTATTTCAGGTTTGTAACTATTTCTCTCACTGCGCAGTTCATAGCAACTTCAGCTATTTCAGGTTTGTAACTCATAGAGTATTATAAATTTGATAGAGTATTATATTTGATAGAGTATTATATTTGATAAAGTGAAACATTGGTAATTAGGATGCGGGGATTGAGAACCTCGTATTTTCCAACATTATGTATACTCCTTCAATATGATGTTGTAGCTTGCATAACTCCTGGATTCTCAACAAAACTCACTAAATGCACATGTCTTTATCACGTGTCTAACCGGCCGTCACGACGTCACTTATTGAACAAATCGTGTCTATGATTAAATACCGCAGTGCTTCACCACGCTAATGCATGGGTGTCTTGTTAAACAACTACTACAGCAGCACTAAGATGCTATAATTAATATCAGGGGTTTATAATTAAACAGTTACATGTCTAACTTTTAAATGCTCGAGAGGTCACTTTGTTTGTTTAAACAAAGATTGTTAGGTTTGTTTGTTGTTATTTGTTTGAACATTTACTTCGCCTTCAATTTATGATTTATGACTGTATTTCTCTATTGCGAAACTTTTTATTGTACCATTAAAGCTTACTTCTACAATATCTACAAATAATAAAAGTGACGGGTTTTTCTTCAGCTGCGAGTGCTAGTGTTAGCAGTGAAAAGAAAGTCCCTACACACTCGGTCTTAATGAAGAGCAAATCCAAATCTACCTCAACCAAGAAGCGAAAAGCTATTGTTTTTGACAGTGACAGCGACGGATAATCTAAATTTTTAATTTCTTCCTGAAACACCTATTTTTAACCAGATAATTTTTATTACTTTTTATATTTCATTGAAATTGCAATTTTTATTAATGAAGTGTTAACAAACTTATTTTTATCCTGAAATGATGATTTCAAATTAGAGAATATTGGCCCAGTACTAGTGAAATATGATCCGGTCATATTCGTCAAAATTTGTTTCAGTATCTTCGTAACAATAGCAGCAGCTCAATTTGACTGTTTTAGTGCACAATATGCTGTGCTCCATCGATGTATTGCTCTGAACAGTGAGCTGCTTTATGATGCAATTAGATGGAGTATACGCCTTGAAAAGTAGAATGTATTTCTCTGCGTTTGATCCCGGTTTCACTGGCGAATTCTTGTCTATGAAGTTTTCTTCTAATTTGGTTTCAATGAAGTTGTTTGAAAGTGTTTTTGGATAGTTAATATTATTTGAATTGTACCTATTAAGGGTTTTTCTGTATCATAAGCTTTTTCTGTTCCTTCGGTTCTTTAAATTTTCCTATCATCATGGACAAACACTAATTAAGGAATTTAACTATGATTGTCTTGTATCAAGTAAATGTATTTTTAACAACTGAAGAATATTCTGTTTGCTAAGGATGGACGTGGAAAGGTTAAACGCAACCAAGAACGAGATTCTGGCGGAACTCCACAAAGATGTCTTCCTCACTCCCAAGGGCATGATAAAGTTTGTCCAGTTGTTCGTCGTCATCTGCGCCTTCGCCATGACAACTAGCGCCAGCGGTGAGACATTGGGCTAGTTACTGAATGATATATTATGTTTTCTTTTAAGTTGTCATTATCATTCGTTACTTCTATCATCAATAAAACTTAGATTATAAGTAAAAACGATCTATGTTCACAATAAAGACAAGACTTAACCCGCAGGAACAACAGATCTGCTGATTAATGGCTCAACAGTGCTGAAGTACGACGTGAAGGCATCCTTGACGACCAAGTATCCTTTCCAGAAATATGCTTGGTCCCACAACTTCGGGACGACGGAGATCGAGAAAACTCACGAGTTCACTGGTAGAATGTTTAAAGATGGGTTCCAGTCTGAATCCCAGTTTTATGTATTTGTGGGGGTCATATCTTTCCTGTACACATTGGCTGTCATAGTGAGCTACGCCTTTTACAAGAAGTTTGAGAAAATGAGCGATTCCTTCGGGACGTACTTCACCAAGATAGATTTGGGTGGAACTGTCATCCTGACCTTCCTATGGTTCCTCTCTGCAACACTGTGGAGCGCGGGGTTCAGTGCGCTGCGCAACGACCTGGATCAGCCCTCTGATCTGGTTTCCTTGGTAACGGAGATAAGAACAGCTGCTAACGACACGACCATCTGTGCAAACCATTACGGCTGTCTCACCTCCGACTCGTGGAGCAAGTTGTACGGGAGTGTCGTGTTCGGCTACCTCTGTATCTTCCTCTACGGGGTTAACTGCTGGTACTGCTTCAAAGACACGGAGTGGCACGCCGAGCCCGAGAAGCTGGTGGGAGGAGTGTTGCAGATCCGGACGGAGAGCGCAGGACCCACTGACATGCAGGACGTCAACCTAGAGGTGGGAGGGGACACCGCCACCATACAGCCCGGGGCTATTTAGAGTACCAACTATTTAGAGTACAAACTGCTTAGAAACTGTTGATATGAGTACTTTATGTTTTGGTACATAGAGGTGGTGCAACAAACGCCAAGTTTTGTGGCGGTGGACTGTGAAGTTCAGTTGTGTACAGAATGTCTTTAAGTAACATATTGTTGTGGTGTGTTAAGTTTGTATCTACCCTTGTTTGGTTTCACATTATTCAAATGTTTATTATCGATTACTTTGAGGCTGCAGTGCAGCTTCTGTCATTATTATATTATTTAGGTACATCATATCTTTATAGCTGTTATTTTAACATTCAGTCTTCTAAATGCTACTTTCATTAAGTCAAAATGATTGGCATTACACTAACCAGTTCTTATTAGAGCGCAGTGGACGTCTTGCTTGAAAATAATCACACTCATTCGGGTTTAATCCTTAAAATCTAAGGATGAAATTAAGTTTTGGTAGCAAAATGTATTTATTCGAAACTTTAACCATTGCTATAATAATTAATATACGGTTGCCATCTTTAGTCTCTAGCCTATTGAATTTCACAATGTTTCAAGACCAGACTTTTTATACCCACTTTCAATATAAATGTTTGATGACTTCCTGACTCATGCTATTGTGAAAATGAATTATACGAGTTTTATGGATTTCTTGTCTGTACTCATGCCAATAAAGCAATGTAAGATATATCTGAATTCTATAAGTATGATTCAGGTGATATTTGTGCTTTTGAACTTTTAGAAGATAAATTAAGATTAAATAGTTTAACAAGGCTGCATTGTGGTTTGAGTAGCTTTTGGTAGTTCTATTTTTGTTATATATCAGACTTCAAACGTACTGATTGGTTTGACTCATATACTCAAATACTTTAGGACAACACGAATTGAACAATAGATCTAATCTTCTAGTTGGCTTATATCTTAAAGTTGACCGCAAGCGAATTTTATTCTTGAAAAGTTGAGCTCTCTTCTATTAGAAATCGAAATTTGCAAT
This sequence comes from Mnemiopsis leidyi, assembly GCA_000226015.1. Classification (NCBI taxonomy): domain Eukaryota; kingdom Metazoa; phylum Ctenophora; class Tentaculata; order Lobata; family Bolinopsidae; genus Mnemiopsis; species Mnemiopsis leidyi. Next base: position 29,801 of record JH152741.1, on the reverse strand, counting down.
ATTACGATAATGGGAACAGACATTTTGGCCCCATTATGATATGATTTATTACAATATTTTAATCTCGACTACCTCACAGTTAATGACTATATAAATACTAATAGTTCTGTTTTGTCTGATGATAAAATGTATAATTTAATAAATCTATGATTTGAAAGCTTGAAGTTGAATTTATTCACTAAAAATTACTCTTGTATTAATGAATAAAAGTTAGAAGTTAATGTAATTAGGTTGTACTTAAGATGTATTAAAATTCTATGGAAAAAATAAGATTGAAAAAATTCTAAATCGGAACTTTTTCGGCTGATAACTCCTTCAATTGTTGCCACTTTTGGTGTAAGGTTCAAATTGGAAAATTTAACCACATTCCACGACTATGAAAGCCCCAAACCACAGAATGCGACACCTGTTCACACCAGCAACACTTATACCATACACATCAACGACATCACCATTCTAAACACGAGATTCCACCATGCCTCCCCACCGTAAATCTCTCAAACCAGACACTTCCAACCGAAGACCAAGTTTAACCAAACCAGTAACTGCAGACCTCCCCGATATCTCCACCAGAACTCCTGGCTCCAACTTTACCCTCCTTCCGGACATACCAGACGACGGATCAGAATTTGGTGTCGGGACGGAGATTTCCCGCTGGCCAGATCATGTGGCAGATCCAATTTTAGCAGGTATGTTAGGCAGATTACATGTTAGCTGGTATGTTTGGCAGATTACATGTTAGCTGGTATGTTTGGCAGATTACATGTTAGCTGGTATGTTTGGCTGATTACATGTTAGCTGGTATGTTTGGCAGATTCCATGTTAGCTGGTATGTTTGGCAGATTCCATGTTAGCTGGTACCTATCTTGGTTCTTGTTCGACACTACCAATTTCCATTAGAATTTACGAATAGTGGTTCCTACTGAGTTCAAACTGTGAAAGCATGCCGATCTGTAAAGTTTACAATGTTGCAGGCGATCTAGAGGGAGACTTGGGCTGTGGAGCATGCACTCAACTCCTGAAAGGTTCCATAACCCAGTTCATGACTAGTGAGAAGTTTCTGGAAAAGCACCCTGAGAGAATTGAAGGTTTGTTGTGAAGTTCATGGTTAATTGAAATTTTTGACGCTGCCGATTTCCCCTTATCAACGCAGATGGTAGACTTTTATATGAATAAGGACCCCCCTCCCCACATTATCCTATGAGGTAAACCTTACCAGGTTCTTTTTAGGTGTTTTATTTTTTATTTTTCTCGAATTAATTCAGACGGTGATAATGCTGTCGAAACTTAATTTAAGTTAAACCGATCCCCCAGGATTTAACCTCTATGACTACACAAGTAACGGTTACATTCTGAGTGAGGACCTTGGTAGCGCACTCGCTGCTGTCGGTTACATAGTGGCCCCCAACGAGCTGGCAACTGTGTGCGAGCACCTTCACATAGATCAGACACGCAGCATGCGAGTAGACTTCCGACTGTTCACTGCAGTCCTAGCGCACCAGATCATGGCTTGCAGTGATACACAGATCATGGACGCGTTTAGGATGTTTGATAAAGAGGGCCGTGGAACTATAGGTATGTAAGGATGGGTGTTTTTAACCTTGTTGTCGGGGTCATGATTATGTTAATGTACTGTGTTACAGTGAATTTTTTATCCATACCTTTTTACTCGAACTTATGTAATGTTTCTTGTTAGCTGAGAGAAATAATGGCATCCAGTAAGACGGTGAAGTTAGTGAAAATTCCTGGACTTCTACGCTACAACGAAGGTTTAAAACTACAACAGAAACTCTGGAACCTGTCCAAAAATTACCGTCTCAACTACCTCATCATGTGTGAGCACAGCCCGGTTTATACTTTCGGCAAGAGACAATCTAAAGGGGACCTATCAGGAGAGTTCCAGAGACTTCAAGGTGTTGGAGCAGAGTGTTATGCCACACCGCGCGGTGGCCTCACCACTTTTCACGGACCCGGACAGTTGGTCTGTTATCCTGTTCTAAATCTCAGGAACTTCAAACACGGAGCTAAATGGTATGTTAATCAGTTGGAGGAGCTTGTCATATCAACCTGCAGAGAGATGGGAGTGCGCGCAGAAAGGTGTGAGCACGTGGGAATCTGGACTGGAGACAACAAGATATGTGCGCTTGGTGTCAACATCCGCGCGCGTTGCACCACACACGGACTTGCTCTAAACTGCAACACTAACCTGGAGTGGTTTGACAAGATTATACCGTGCGGTATCCCGGGAAGGGGAGTCACGAGTTTGTCACGTGAGACTGGGAGGGTGGTGAGTGTGAGGGAGGCCGAGGACGTTATTGTTAGGGAGTTTCAGAAAGTCATGGAGTGTTCTGTTGTTACTTGATATTAGGGGAGTTATGGAGTGTTCTGTTGTTACTTGATATTGGGGGAGTTATGGAGTGTTCTGTTGTTACTTGATATTAGGGGAGTTATGGAGGGTTGTGTTGTTACTTGAGGTGAGTTTTATAAATAGGGATCAAATAGAGAGATAAAAGTATTCTGAATCTTCTTTTAAGTCTCTGTTTTCATAAAGTATTCATCATTTTACCCGGGCTGCAGTTTGTAGAATTCACACAGAGCCTTGTTATGTTAATTGATGTTATGTATTTTTTGATGCTGTTGTTAATGCATTTGTTTTATTTCTAGAATGTTTGATGTATCGTTATTGTAAAAGAATTGAACGAAAATCCTGATGAAAAGGCTGATTGTTATTATTTTAAAAAAATTAACTGTGTCGCTTTTATTACATGCTCATTACTTGTTAGCTTTATCGACCAGACCCTGACTAAATTATCTCCCAGATGCCAAAGAACTGAAGCACATAACAACAGTGCTCGGAGTACAAACCCTGACTAAATTATCTCCCAGATGCCAAAGAACTGAAGCATATAACAACAGTGCTGGGAGTACAATCCCTGACCAAATTATCTCCCAGATGCCAAAGAACTGAAGCATATAACAACAGTGCTGGGAGTACAAACCCTGACTAAATTATCTCCCAGATGCAAAAGAACTGAAGCACATAACAACAGTGCTGGGAGTACAAACCCTGACCAAATTATTTCCCAGATGCCAAAGAACTGAAGCATATAACAACAGTGCTGGGAGTACAAACAGATGAGGAGCAGATCGATGACATGGTCAGAGAGGTAGATGTTGATGGAGATGGAGATATCGACTTCCAGGAGTTTGTCATGATGATCAGGAAATAGGGGACATGAGATTTTAGAGAGTCTCTTATTAGCCTGGGACATAACATTTTAGAGAGTTTATTATTTTGGATTTTTATGTCATGCTAAAACCATCAGACTCGAGTTTTGTTGTAATTTTACTTCATATTTGCGTACTTAATTGAAACTAAATCATGATGATAAGTTTTTATTTCTAGCAGCAGCTGCTTTTTTCAAGCAATGATTATATCATCACTTGTCAATGTAAAATTGATTATAAGATCAAAGTTTGCATCACGATTGTACACTGTACAGGGTGTACTAAAAGTCATGGTGCAGACTTTCAGGCATTGTGCTAGGTCTCTGATATTCGAATCCGCAAAATTACGTCAAAAATCCCTTCATTGTTTTGGTTGGGTATTATTACTTCAAAACGTGGTGATTTTGAGCTCTTACGTTATTTCGAAGACTCTGAGGAATTTTATCATTGTTTTGCTAAATTATAAATTTCTCGTTTTAAAATTTTTACTGTTTTGCTTGAAAATTATGATCTTATATACACCCCCCGCGCCGGAGGGCGCACATGCTAGTAGTTGTGGCGTCGTCATTTCGTTTGCGTCGACTCTCGCAACTTCATCGCACCACAGAACAAACAGATTTTCGATTTCAAGAAAAATTTGATACTCATCTGTTTCAGGAAGGTTCAGGCTATCCTAGGAACTAACTAGGAACCGACCGGTCCAGAATTTTGGCCGCCGGACCGGAAACGGCCGGAAATGGATCTTATTTCCGGTTAGCCGGATTTTAGCCGGACCGGAAACAGGTGTTTTTTATCAAAAAATTTGGGTGGCCGGATTTGGCCGGAAATTCTATACTG
>JH152741.1:2905-25726 GCA_000226015.1 Mnemiopsis leidyi | reverse complement strand
ATTTTTGGCTCAATTGACTTGATATTTGGCACAGATGTAGTTAAGACAATTTTGAAGAGGGGGCACGGCTCGGATTTTTGATTGCTAACCCCAATTTTTCTCAGTGATGCGAGGAGTTGCTGACCCATTCGGCTGTAACCAAGGTACTCTCAAGCTGAAACGAGTGTTACTCCTCCAATTTTCGACCTATAATGATGAGAGTTAGTTCCTAGGATAGCCTGAACCTTCCTGAAACAGATGAGTATCAAATTTTTCTTGAAATCGAAAATCTGTTTGTTCTGTGGTGCGATGAAGTTGCGAGAGTCGACGCAAACGAAATGACGACGCCACAACTACTAGCATGTGCGCCCTCCGGCGCGGGGGGGTGATATAGTGTTGAACTGTCGCCTGAAATTAAGTTCAGTGTTAGATGTTAAAGTTAGGTAAAATTAACGTAAAGATGTATTCGTAAGTTTCATCATAGTCTATACCATGAATTAACGAGGGGTCGATCACATATGACGTCATCACCTAGAGGGGTAGGGGGTTTCCAAATGATGACGATTGATGACGAGGGAGGAATGGGGTTTGGCCAAAGATGATGTCATCAATAATTTTACAAAATCAGAAGGAAAATTTTCAAATAAAAATTCTGATTTAAAAATCTGGTGAAATACTGTGTTTTGACTGACATAGTATGAAAAATTTCAAAAATGACTGCATTAAAAGACCAAAAATCCAAGTTTTTTTACATGAAGTAAGGGGGTTCCGACTGTGATGATGTCATTATGGTAATTTACCTCTGACATTTAGGGGGGGGGGGGTTTGTCATGATGACGAATGATGACAGAGGGGGGAGGGGGGTAAAAAATGACCGAAAATTTGCTGACGTCATAAGTAAACGATCCCCAAATTAAAATTAGTACATCATACACATAGCTTTAATACCAGTACTGGTACAATACCAGTACAATACATTATACATTGAACTACCTACTACACACAACTAAAACGTACAGTACAATGTACATTATACATTGAACTACCTACACACAATCTAACACCTGCCAACCCCCAGTAGCTGTACCATCATGGTCCTAAACAGAGTAACGTATAGACGTCGTCTCTCCTACAACACCAAGAGCAACAAGACCCACGTCACCAAGACACCTGGAGGTAAACTCGTTATCCACTACGCCACCAAGAAAACTCAGATCAGTAAATGTGGAGACTGTAAACTGGGACTGCGCGGTATTCCTGCTGTGCGACCGGTGAAGTTAGCGTCATTGTCGCGCCGTGTTAAGAAAGTTAACAGAGTTTACGGTGGAAGTAAATGTGGAAAGTGTGTCAGGAGTAGGATCATTAGAGCTTTTCTCATCGAGGAACAGAAAATTGTGGCTAAAGTCCTGAAAGCCCAAGCTGCCAAGAGTTGATCATTTGAATTTTATACTTTTTAGAATATCGGAAAAGTTGTTTTCTTGTCTCGACTAACTGATTTCTCATGGAACTATCATAAAATGTCCTGTTCGTACGGGCAAACATTTCCTCTTTGTTGATATACAATTTGAGATATTGTTACAAAATACGAAATTTGCTAAAATATAACCTTTTAAATTTATCTATCAAGTAAAAGACTTACTTTAATTAGGAATGACGCGGTAAAGAAACGAAGAAAATAGCTCGATGAGCAAAGAAAAAGTTAACAAGAACTGTCCGGGGGTAAAGCGATTAATGAGGGAAGCCGCCGAACTAGCCGAACCAACGGAACACTACCACGCTGAGCCGCTCGAGGATAACCTGTTTGAGTGGCACTTCACTGTTCGGGGACAAGAAGGTTCCTCGTTTGAAGGTGGTGTATACCACGGTCGTATAATGTTCCCTCCAGAGTACCCTCTCAAACCTCCCAGCGTCATTCTTCTCACCCCAAATGGTAGGTTCGAGATCAACAGAAAGATTTGTCTAAGTATATCTGAGTATCATCCTGAAACTTGGCAGCCAAGTTGGAGTATAAGAACTGTGTTGTTGGCTATAGTTGGCTTCATGCCAACTCCTGGCAAGGGTGCTATTGGAGCTTTAGACTGGACGGACGCAGAGAGAAGGAAGTTGGCGGCAGCTTCAGTTAGATGGTCTTGTAAGACTTGTGGAATACACAACTCGGAGGTGCTACTTCCCGTAACTAAGGAGGGGGGTGATTCTATGAAGAAGGAAACTGAGAAGTATGCAGCCGAACTCTCTTTTACTGCCGAAAAGAACAAATCCTCCGCAGAGACAGGAGGAAATCAGGAGAATGGAGCGAACTTACCCACCAGCCCCACTCCAAACAACACAGCAAACTCTGCTGTTTCTTCTGCTCCTCCTGCTCCCCCAGCCCCTTCCTCTACTTCTCCAGCTCCTTCACCTGATATTCCAGCTCCCCCTACTCCAACCCCTGCCTCCCCCCAGACCTCCCCCAACCCCCGAATAACGGAGCGACCCCAGCCTACAGGAGGCGTGTGTACGCTTCTCTTGATGTACCTCTTAGTTGGGGTCATATCCGCTCTTTTCCTGCGTCGTGCTGGTAGGAGCATTTATCAGGAGTATTTCCAGCCTGATGTGGTTTAGGAAGGTTGGGAATCTTGTTATTTTGAATTGAGATAAGAATACCTGGTATGTCCGTTTAATTGTGTTTTTGTGGGAGAATTTAATTTTGCGGCATGGTGAGATTAAATCTGTGATTAACTTAGATAGACTTAATGAACTCCATCTACATGAAATAAGAAAGTAAGAACTTACATAAGTGATACAAAATTTTGGCATCCGCATATTTGAAATTTTCACCCTTTTTCACCCTTAGGGAAGCTGTTAGACATTTAACTAAACCGAAATTTTTTTCGTAATTTTGACTTTTCAACGTTATTGGCGTGGATTATGGATTTGGGAATTTAATTCTTAGTCTACTGAACTAGAAAAATACATTTTTAGATAACTTTTAACCAGATAAGCACGGTATTGAATATTGATGTATTATAGTTTAAATATTAATTTGATTGTAATTTGAATGATAAACTTTTGAGCAGTTTTTAGTTTTTTAGTGATTTCGAAACTAAACTGTACTAGCGGTATCTTTATTGTTTTTCTTGCCCACATTATCTCAAATTATCGTTCATCTGTAATGATGACCTAACATGCTTGCACTTTTTAAAATTTGTCCAAAGGTTTTCGTCACGATTCATTTCGTCTTGGCCAAATAATAAAAATACATCCACTATTAATTATACATTCAAATATTCATGTGATGAAAATTTCAAGATATTGATTGAGACATAGCTTTAACATGGTTGCAATTTGCTAGTTGCTAACTAGGAGTATAACAGTAGGAGAGCAAGAGAGTAGGGTAGCAAGAGATAACAGTAGGAGAGCAAGAGATCAGAGTAGGGTAGCAAATATTACACATTAATTCTGAGCCTATATGCAGAGTACAGTTAGTGCGACACCTACTTTTCTTCTGTTATGAACTGTACCTGACAAGAAAATTGGCCGTTATTTCGGCAGAGTCGTCTTCTTTACCCTGTAGTAAATGGTATTACTCGCATTGTACACATTTAAGGACGTAAATCGCAATAAGAGAAGTCATGTAATAACCTGCTTCTTTAGGATTGCACTGAACAGTAACTAACAAGTTGGAACAGACGCCCGGTAACACCTTACAAACTCAACACCATGTAAATACATCTCGTCTGGAATGATCTGCTGTCTATCGGGTTTAACCTACTCTTTCTGTTTATCACATCTACCCTAAAAGGTGAAACTTCCCCTACTTTCATAAATGAAGCTTGAAGTGGACCCTGCCTTACTTGAAGACACTGATGTAATCCTCCTGTGTGTGGGTAACCACCAGTTCTCGGCACCACGTCCCCTACTCGCACACCACAGCACTCACCTCGCGCAGCAACTCGATGAAGAAAACGTGCTTATGATAACCGAGTTTCATGACGTGCCGGACATTTTTGAGATGGGTCTGGAACTACTGAAAGGAAGAGAGGTTAAGGTTAAAGAGTGTAATTATAAAGGCTTGCTGAAATTCGCTGTTCTATGCAAAGTTTGTACCTTACACGCGAAACTTCTAGATTGGTTGAGAGAGGAATTCCGGTCGGAAAGGATAAGCTTTTTGAAGATGTTTGAAATTTCAAACTTCATTTTAACGTTTAATGCCCACAGTACCGAAATACTTGATTTTTGCCGTGATCAACTTGATTCTCGTGGATTGTTCATCATAGACCGAGAACTAGAGCACTGTCCCGAGACTGCGATAGACAGCAACTTTATCAGTTTGTTAGTCCACCCGACATACATCTGGTCCACTCTCCCTCTGCTTCAGAAAATAATCTCCGACCAACCCCGAGCTGAGATCGTACTAGATCTCATTAACAACAGCGACATTTTGTCAACATTGAAACACAACAAACTGTTCACGGTAGACTTTCTCTCTCGACTCCGTGTTCTTCTGATGCAGTCGGATACGAAACACCTGATGCTACTGATCAAGATACAGGAGAAGTTGTTGAGAGGAATGTCTGTGACACCACGATACAGGATCATGCCTTTACTGACGAGCGAGGAGTATTTGGGGAGCCCTGAAAGGCGGGCTGCTTGTCTCGCTTTGTCTCCTGAAAAAATGTTGAAACTGAAAAGGAATTTAAATCTCAAGGACGTGGTATATTGTGAGCTTCTGATTGATTGGCTGAAAGCTCGATACAACGATCCAAGTAAGAAAGCTCAGTTCATTTACAAAGTTTGGGACCAGGTCGACTTTCATCAGCTGAGCAGAGGATATGTGTACGACTTCAAACAGAGCCTGGAGAAATTCTGTCGGGGAGAACAACTGAACCTTGTTCTTCCCGCCAAAAACCACGTCTGTGCAGGTTACGGGTTCTACCTGACAGAACACCAGACATACGCGCTGCGTCTGGGGCACCCTGTCCTGCTGGAACACCACTGCAATATCTGCGAGTGCGAGGAGACCAGCCCGCAAGGGTTGTGTCTGCAGCTCTGTGAGAACACCCCATGTTACACCCTCGCTCCCACTCTCTTCTCACCCAAGTGTCATTATCACACCCAGCCCACACATTGGTGGTTTTCTGAGGACGGCAACCCGGAGATAATATCCCTCATAACGAACTCTCTGGATCAGATCAAGAGTTTTCTGGCCAGGGCACAGCGAGTTTATGTATGCGGTATGGGACCCATGGTCAACAATCCAGTCTTTAAACCAAGAAATTCTATATCCGTCGTTGAAGATTGATTATGTTGTATACTTTCAGAATATTAAATCAGAATCAATCTGCCATCTTATTGATGATTAAATATGTTTTATTTGTGTAGTGCTTTGTCTTATTATTATTAGACCTTAGATTAGTGCGAAACGGGTAATATCGCAAGCTGGATGGAATTTAATCTCGGAGGATATCAGTGACGCGAATCCCACTTTGGTGTAATGTCTATTCCATTCAGAATGAGTTTGAACTTGCATATCAGGTGATAATGAATTCTGCTTGGTACTCACCAGCTCCTTAAGATGTCCGTACACGGAATATTTCGGAAGTTGTACGAGTTAAATTTTTGATGATATTATTTGTTAATGATTGAAAGGTGTTACTCTCTCGGCAGTTTCAGTATTATCTTTGTACTTTTAATTATTGCGATGTTTATTGTTCTGTTGTGGTAAGTCTTTATTTTGAAATAATGTTGAGATCTGTGTCTTTTTTATATCACCTACTGCAAAAATAATTCTCATACCACTGCACCATTCGCCTATGGTAACTTTATCAAGTTCTTTTATCGAAAAGCCGAATTTAAATTAAAGTGAGATATAATTGTATTTTTGTACTGAATTTTGATTAGTATTAGTCTTAGAAATATTTTCCATTGAGTTCCTTAACCCTTTTGATAACAACCAGAACAGTACAGTTACAAACTATATTTTATATTGATGAAGTAAAATGGGGCGTGATTTATTAAAGCTGATTGAAAATTCGAGGTTCGGCTTACAAATGTGAAGTCATATTTTTAAAATTTTGTTCGTTGAAACTTGCACTGGTTATTTCATTTCCTATTTTTGGATGAAGAATTGGGGTAACATTGTCGTTTTAGTATTAGATTTCTGATTTTTAATTTTCAAGAGTAAAAACGCCTTACAATATTAGCTTACTCCTAGAATGTTGAATATATAATTGTAAATCAGCTTAACATGTTGTAGCACTTAAAGAATAATTCACAAGTTTAACTTCCAGTTGTAGCACAGACAACATGTAAAGTTCAGAGTCAAGCACACCTGCCCCATTGCTGCATCCTGCATCCTGCATCCTGCACCATGTCAAGTTAGTTGTTATATCCTTTCACAGGGACGGTTTGAGTTGGCAGAACTCCTACTCCTTATTGAAAATATTACAGACAAATTCCTTCATACTGTGTTTCTAAAAATAAATACAATCAATACTTTGATTAAGTATTGATTGTTTCATCCTGAATCATAAAAACTCTCCCAACTACTATACTTCTATACTACTATACTACTATACTACTATACTACTATACTGCTCCTACTCAATAAATAACCATTAACCCGACAATCAGGCGCGTTTTGGAAGAAGTTTCTGATAGATGCTGGGATCCCAGTTAAAGCAGCAGATAGCTACACCTCCGCTTTCGTGGACAATCGCATCACCGAGAGTATGATCCCGGATATAAACAAGGTATTTTCTAGCTTTTTAAACCTACCTCTGGAGGGATAATATCAACTTGTTCAATTCAATTTATTAAATTTCGTAACACAATTATACATGAAAATAATTGCAACAGTTTAAATCTAGCTGTACAACTTTCTATATTTTTCAACGCTATATAGACTATATACAATACATTGTACATTTCAGAGTGTACTGATAGATCTTGGTATCACGATTATTGGGGACGTTATAGCGATCCTGAAACACGCAATACACCTCACAGAAGAGGCCAGCGCTGTGAAACTCAGGAAGAAGCAACCCCGACCTGCTGACAAAAAGTTAGTTTTTAAGATATTTTGCCGTCAATTATCATATATGTAGAAATTTCGATTAGATATCATCATAAGAACTATCCCCTGATTATTCTACTTCAATCCCAGTAACCTGTACTGATTCTCCATTTTAGGAAAGCCACGTCAGAACGAACAGAGAAAAAGATCAGAAAGCCAGGACCAGACAAGAAAATAGAGAAAACTACTCCCACTAAAGTAGAGCCTGAAGTTAAGACACGGGAGGAGAAAGCTGTTTCCAAAGCAGTTCAGAAGAAGCCAATTCCTCCTCCAGAAAGTTAGTCAACAAATATTTGTTCTATCTGGTTCGTTTCGCAGTCTTGTACGCCAACATGCGATTAGTGGAGTGGAGCAAAATACCCAACTAAAGTCCCCTCATCACCACAGGAACAGAAAAGCCGCCCCGGAAAGTTCGGATAACCGACCAAGTAGCAACTACAGAACGAACTAACGTCGATCACAAACCAGTACCCTCCAATCAGGTATAAAGAGCAGAGATTGGATGCAGTTAGCTGTTGGAAATTGCAGTGAAAATTACAATGTTCAGCCTTTGTGTAATTGTTTAGTTTCTGGCTGTTGCTCTCTTTCAGTGGTTTAACCTGAACATACATTACAGGAAGTAAAACGAGCCAAACCAAGAAAAGAAACGCCCTCCACACGAACAGTATCAGTTCCCACCAAGCCCAGTCAGACCACCACGAGAAAAGTATCCAGCACAGCTCCCAACCCAGCACCATCAGACAAACCTGCAATAACACAACTCGTGCGCAAAGTTGCAGCGCACGTCAAGAGCTCAGAGCCGGCAGTCAAGAGCGCAACTCCAACTATAAAACACGTAACTCCCGCGAAGCACGTCACAACGATAGTGAGGAACGTGAGCACCACGTCAGCTAAACATTGTAGTGCGGGGTCTGCTGTACTTAAACATGTGGTAGAGGAACCTGGAAGTCAGCAACGTACACACGTTAAACGTCACCTGGATTCCGCCAGATCTGATGTAGGTGTGATTGCGATAATTGCAAAATGAGATGGTTTTTAATGATCTAAAACCTATGGCCATGAATTTCAAATCTGTCCTATTTGACACAAATCAAATCAATATCTACTTCAGGATTCCGGTTCGTCTAGCGATGAACGGTCACCAGTAATGCGCCGCGTGTTCGGAGGTCACACATCACGTGACACCGAAGTGGCACGTGATGTCATGAGAGTTCCTGCACGTGCTAAAGAATCACGTGACTTTTCATCTGAGGATGATACTTCTCCGGTAGTTGTACGGAGAGCTCATGCTATGCAGGTATTCAAACTATTCATAAATACCACATAGAACACAGATTCTATTGACTTTTCATGGGACAAAGTTTTGAAGTTTAATTCACAAATTGTTGATTGTAATACCCCTCGACTCAACCAGTGCTTATTGTTTCTGATTCATTATATCCCCCCTCCTCCACCAGACTCCAACCATTGAGCCAGTGATAACACGGTTGTTACCAGAAGACTCACACTCCATTACGCGCAACATCTCCAGCAACCCTCACTCAATTACGCGCAACGTGTCCGGCAATGTGAACGTAAAGCGCACTGTCCAAACAGTGCGCTGTGTATCTCCCGACTCGACCACTGATACACCTCCTCCAAAACCGTATGTATGAGTTACCTGACGTGAGGATAATTACAATAATGTACTTTGAAAAGGAATGTGATATTTGGAGGTCATGAGAAATTAAGTGTAAATAATTTGTCTACAGGAAACAAACTACAACGATCATACTGAACACCAAAGCTCATGAGAAATTAAGTGTAAATTATTTGTCTACAGGAAACAAACTACAACGATCATACTGAACACCAAAGGAAAGTGCAGTGTCAGACCAGTGTCTCCTCCAGGGGATATGAAGGTTTGTAGAGTCACTGTCACACACCCTTCAATATCATATGTAGTGTCACTGTCACACACTCTTCAATATCATATGTAGTGTCACTGTCACACACTCTTCAATATCATATGTAGTGTCATCCGTCACTTTCTGTAACATCACTGAAAGTTTTACAGTTATTAAAACATGTCACATATGATGCAGTTAAGTGTAAAAAACTGATTTCTTAAAATTTGAGATTTAACCTATATCAGTTTGTGTAGCGTGACCTGGAAAAATAATTGTTCAGCTGGAAAGGAAACGTAAAGTGATGCCACGGGACGACGGAAAGACGGCGTTAACGCGCGTCGTGCAGCGTCATCTTGACTCCAGTTCTCCTCACCGGTCACCTAAACGGAACAAGAACACTCCTCCTGTAAAGCGGTCTGATAACAAAGAGATCGGTAGTTTGAAATCAGAGAAGTTCAACTCGTAGAGGTTTAGTATTTTGTAATACGGTCTAGTTTTCTAGCTACGTTTAGAGGGTTAGTGTTTTGTAATACGGTCTAGTTTTCTAGCTACGTTTAGAGGGTTAGTGTTTTGTAATACGGTCTAGTTTTCTAGCTACGTTTAGTGTTACTTAACGCCCTGGGACTCAAATATCAGACTTCAAACTAAGGAAAAATGATTTTATCCATGAGACTTGAAGAATTCCCCAATGATCTACGTTAAAAGTATATACAGTGCTGCAATAACATATCGTTTCGTAGCGACGCTGAGGAATCTGAGTCACGCAGTAACAACAAGTTCAGGAGTGAGGACGACTCTTTTGATGTCGTGTCAGAACAGGTTATAGTTCTATCTTCTTTTACTTTTGAGTACATGTCAATATTCAGTTGTACATGCTGTGGTACATAGAAGTTTTGCTGTACAATGATACACACCACACAGCGACCCACTACCCTTGGCATGGCTGTTGAACAACAAATTTACGTTTAGCATTGATGGTTGGAGCGCGCGAGCCTCGAGAACTAGCTTATTTTCGTCACGATAATATATTCTTCACCGCGCACTTGAGTTTATAGCGCGCGCTTTTAGATTGGAATATTTAATTGGCGATGAAGACGTTGTAACGTGTCCCAGAGACCTATAATCAGTGCTTGCCCAGTCATTGGCCAAGTTGTGAAGTTCGTTTCCTACATTATCATCCAAATTACTGGTTATATGTTTTACTGAACGATCGAATAATTTCAGAGAGCACCTGTGAGGAGAAAAGTGAGATCTCGAAGTCTTTCCGGAGGTGCGTTCCTTAAATCCTCTACAACCTGTTCACACTTTTGTTTTACATTTTAAAAAAGGACAAACGAAGTCTATCCTTAGTGGCACTGTGTCCCTCACCGCAATATTTCTCTCAGGCAGATTGGGGTCCTCCCTCAGCAGAAGGTTAGGTTCGGCACGTGGGGCGGACCTCAGAAAATCTCTACCAACCAGGGGTGGCGGTGTGGCCGCCAGGATGGGCGGTGTGGCCGCCAGGATGGGCGGTGTGGCCGCCAGGGTCTTCAGTGAAAACAGGTATTATTGTTTTCTGATGTGTCCCGGTTGTTATAGATTGTAACGACTTCCTACATAAGATACAATTCAGTTGTCACATGGCTTGTTTAAACCTCTGATGTCTTAAAAAACTTCCGGTTTTTAGGTGTGTAATGAATAAATAAAATGAATATTGATAGTAAATTTGATGTACTGTTTGTAGGTTATCTCAAAATCGAGATTCTGGGAGACTAGCATCACTACAATCTTCTGGAATATTTAGAGCTCAGAACAAAGAGTAAGAATGTATTGATTTTGTTTTTTTAATGAAGATTCATGACCTCTCAACTATTACATCCAATACTATTACATCAAACATCACATCAAATTAAATTCAAGATCAGGTAATGTATTTTAAATTTCTTTCAATACGTCAAACTTTTGCAGGAGATCAGTGTTTTCCCGTTTGGGTGACTAAATTCGAAATTTCAAGTCACTGGACGGAGCTTATGTGACCGAGGACACGAACTTGGAGAAATCTTTATGTAATATTCATTTAACTGTGACAGATAATCGCCTGTGAGATATACGACAAAAAAAGAAACCTCCTTCTGTGAATTGTGATACATGAAAGTTTTATTCAAGTATTAGCCGCTATAGGCTATAGCTATCAGTATGCTGATTACATATGCTTATTTTGGCTGGAGTGACTTATTCATAGCAGAAAACTTAAACACTATTCTGAAGTCCATATCTTCTGTGTTGAAACTTGTATGGGATTATAATTTTAAAGCTTCATCTGATTATTTGACAGGAAACTTTGATTTAGTTATCAAGTATTTTATCGGGCTGGGCAGACGTTTTATTTAAATAAGTAATGTTGAAAATAGATACTTTTGAGAGCTTTATAGACACAAGTTTGATTTCTCGACAAAATAAAACACACAAATAGTTAAAATAAGTTAGGTCTGTCTGATTCACTATAAAAATCGTTCTTAAGTTCAATAAGTTAACGCACCACATAGCAAAACTGTCATAACGTCTCCGTAACGCAAAAAGTTAGACTTAGAAATTGCACTGTCCGCTACAGTTTCAGATCTAGCCTCTAGAAACATAGGCGTTGCTAAAATCAGTAGCATCTGTAAAAATGACAGACTGTATCAAAATAAATCCCACACATTGTTACCGCACGTTCATACTGTGATCTAAAGAAAAAACAGATGTAATGTGAGCAATTGAGAGTCCGTGCACTGATCTTGTCAGTACCCGGCTGATGGAAAAGTTCGTTTCATCACGCCAGATTAGTGTCATACTCTTACTAGACACATGAAATTGAGGGTCCGAAATAAATTAAGATGTACCGGACTTTTCAAAAAAGAAAAACTAAAATCCAGAATTTAACTCAGTCATTCTTGTCAATAGGAATATTGACTTTGAAATAGATGAAAAGAGTAAGAACTAAAACTTGCGAACAGTCATCATAATAAACAGGTTACAGATCCTACTGCAGTCAACAATTAAAACGCAAACTCCAATCATCCACAATATTTTTGTTGGAGCCTTAATTTACGGACTCAATACTTAGTTTGATAGTTACTGGACATTGAAATACCGGATTGGTCCAATTTGAAAACCTATACGTCAACTTAAAGATCTGAACAGAAGACATTGTGATAGCATCCATCCATTTGATAATATAAGCCATAACTCAATTTGAAAACAAATTTAAGTTCGGGCAGATTTGCAATATGAAGTTAGATTCGCGATTTGAAGGAAGACTTGCAATTTGATGGTAGATTTGCAATATGAAGAGAAATTTTCATTATGAAGACCTTAAAGTTTGAACCAAATCGGCTGATGTCCATATAGCACGAATCCGTAAAATAAATAAAAGCCGTTCCTTTTCACACGTACAATGTATAGCAATGTTAGATAGCGTCACTTTATTGAAGTCATGATAATGATGATTCGATGGCTATTAGTATGCCAAGTGGTCGTTTTGTGTTTCCCAACGACCACTGTGGATAAAAACCCTAGATATATAGCCAATAAAAAACCGTTACAATAACTTAAAAGGTTGGATTTAAATAGGATCAGAGTTAAATAAATTAAGTAAAAAGACTGAAAAGTGAAACCCCGTCAATTTAAAAACATATCAATAGGGCTCCTTTTTCAATCGTGTCGTTTTAGCGAATTCTTCAGATGGCTTGACAACCATGTGACCTGCAATTAAAACGAATTGAGGAAACAAAAGAGGAAGGGCTCGGACCACGTGTTGAATGAACGTATGCAAGTCGCGACGCGCGCAATCCTGAATAAGAAATTAGACTCTCCTTTTGAAAGAATCTCTCTGCGCGTTCGAAAAACCAGAAAACCGCCTTCTGCCGCATGTGACCGGTCGTTACACCTCTTACCTGACGGCGACTTGAAGTTACAGAGGTTTAATTCCTTTTTTCGGTGTGTCAGCTTTACTTCGGGAACTTGAACGACTTTTTGACGTTGTGGGAACACGATCTCACCTTTCTTTAACTGAAGGAGGATTGGTGAACCGATTTGCGAATATAAACGTAGATCGTAAAGTACATCAAATTGACACTTGGCAGCTGTATTGTTAAACTGACACTAATATTTACCTGCTTGATAAATTTGTAGGGTCGCTTCATGGCGATATGTTTCAGATTTCCCAGTTTGTCAATGTCCCTGGCCGCGGTAGCCCGCTGGGCCTCCAACGATACGTACGTATTTAGAAGCAGCTGGTACCTGAGAAATAACAAATACAGTACGTGATCTCATCTTTCTATGATGTAACGACTAACTCACATAAAAACGTATTCTCGATGATTACAGTCGTGATATTGTGATATGGTGTAATGGGTCATGTTCTATCTGACGGTGCGATAAAAAATGACAAGTGTAAAACATATGAACTGGACATAGCATGCACCAGCCATCGTGGAGAACAAAAATCTCGCCTTTGTTAAAACGACAACACCGATAATTTAGAAAAAGTGAAGACTAATTCTTGATATGTAGTTTTCTACTCACGTCTCAGACGCCTTCAATATTTCAGGATCAGATTCAAAGAGAGGTTTCTCGACACTACAATAGAGGTGTTTCTGATAGAGCAAATCTATGACACTGTTATTCTCCTTTCTTCTGCACTTTCCGTCCTTCAATCTGGGAATTTCAGTTGTTTCATGTTGCTGTACTCTCCCGTCCATACAATGCGCACTATTGATGACAATGCACGGCGTGCACGTGCGCACAGTTTATGCGCAGTGTTGCATGTAGAGAACACAGCAAGGTTACCAGGCAATGTAAAGCGACAATGTGACAGATTTGACGAGGTTAGACTTACGCTTGTCGGGTATAACGGGAAGGAGGAAGTTCGATCTTAGCTTTAGGAACAGGACAAGTCCAGGTTTTAGATGATGGTTCGCTTAACCCGCTGTGGAAATTTTTTTGCGTAATTTACTAATAGTCGCTTAATTTTAGGTTAAGTTCGAGGTAACGTAAAACGGGAACCAATGAGAAAATAGAGACAGCGGAATAAAATGTGTGCACACTAAAAAACTTGACACTGATGTATCGTACCGTTTAGAAGTAAGTTCAGGGGATTTGCTGTTCTGTTTGACGTAGAAAGATCCAGAAGGAAGTTTGGGGGAATGAGAATTAGCGTTAAGTTTCATCTGCTGGTTCAGCACCATCTGACTTCCGTGACTCGTGTCAGCCTCCTTGCCCTGAAAATACGGCTATATCTCAATGTCCTGCTTTTAGCAGTGGCACAATCCAGACTGTACCAAATAATAGCAATTAAGTTTCAAGAATATCGTGCCCGTACAACTAAAGACTTACATTGCTGTTTATGTATCTATTTGCCACATCATAGGCTGGTTTGACCTCTGTAACCAGCTCCTCCTCATCTAGCGAGGGTCTGTCGCATGGTCCATAGCGCACGCCAAACATGCGCGGGCCACGCTCCATTGAGCCGATAACTGCTCCTTGTTTTAGTTTACTGACCGACTCTTTCCTGAGGAGATGGATGAGTGAGTTTAAGTATTCGCATTTAGATTAAGAAGCAATAATGTGTCAACATCAAACTTGATGAAATTTTAGAACAAAATATGCAGACAAGGCCGCTTTTGACAAGATAAGGCTTAAAAAGCTGAACTGCTTACTTTTCCACTTCGATAATTTCCTTTTCCCGGTTTTTAATCAGAATATCAGCCTGTTCGTAGTACTTTTTCAGGACATGTTTGTTTTGTTTCACGGTGATAGTCTCTTCCTCCATGTTTTGAGGGGTCTTGTCTATTGGCGGCGAAACTTTAGACCTTTCCATCTGAACAGTGAACGGATGAGGATTGTGAAGATAAGTAAAAAAGCTGAATTTATACAATTTGATTTAATGAGGACGTTATTCTAATTTTGCAAAAGTAGCAATCAAAACAACGTTTGCAAAGATTTTAACTCAAAAAGCACACTAACCGGGATAACTTTGCAGACTTGGGAGCTTGTCCTGCGATGAGACTTCGGGGAAGAATCAAGAGAGTTTCCACTTATTTTCCGTTTGGCAACTTTTCCGGTACCACTTTGAGGTCCTCCCCCAGGAACGGACTTACTGGGCACTATATCAGGGTGATGTGATCCAACTTGCCCCCAACTCCCCGAATGTGATCCTGCTGAGTTGTTCCGTCCAAATTTACTTTTTCCAGTACTCCCTGGAACTGACTTACTCGGAACGATGTTGCTAGGATACCGGTAGTTTTTTCCGGAACTGGATTGCTGAATCTCGTCTCGCGATCCGACCGTCTCAACATTCTCCGATGTCTTTGAGCTACCATTATGTGCGCTGAACACAGACACCCCTGCATTAGCATAAGACATGTGCCCAGTTTGAGAGGCACTTATGTAAGCTCCGTTAGCAAGAGAACCAGAAGTTTGAGAAGATATGCCTTGTTGAGTGTTGGTGCCGTATTGAGAAGAAGCGCCTTGTTGAGTGTTGGTGCCGTATTGAGAAGAAGCACTTTGCACAGGACCAGGACTACACGTGTCGCTGCTGCTACTGGGTCCCGGACTAAAGGAGGAGTGGAGGGGACTAGGGTCAGTAGAGAAGCTGGAGAGGGAGTAGGCGGGGGAGGGGGCTACCTGAGGTTAGAAACGTTAGCAACAAGAATTGCAGTGACGCTTAAATATAGACATTTATATAGACATTTATATAGACATTTATATAGACATTTATATAGACATTTATATAGACATTTATATAGACATTTATATAGACATTTATATAGACATTTATATAGACATTTATATAGAAATTTATATAGACATTTATATAGACATTTATATAGACATATATATAGACATATATATAGACATTTATATAGACATTTATATAGACATATATATAGACATTTATATAGACATTTATATAGACATTTATATAGACATTTAACCCTAATATATTAGGCTTTAATGTCTATATAAACCTTTAGCTTGTATATTAGGGTTCAACCCATTGAACCCTAATATACAAATTTGAATTTACAAATTTGAAAAACCTGCAAAAGACGGGGGAAAATAAAGACCAAATATCAGACGTATGATTATAGTTAGGGATGAAAAAGCTTTGACGATGTCGGCAATACCTGCTTGCTTTCCTCAATAGTAACAAAGTCGTTGTTGGAAGGGAAGTTGAGGAACTCCTCCACATTGAAGACCTCCGTGTCGTCAGACAGGTCGTGAGGACTGGAACCTGAACTACCGGGCCCAGCCAAACTGACGCTGTTCGACACGCGCAGCTTCAACCGTAGACCTTCCCTCTCCTGCTGTATAGGTATTTTATTTCTAAGTGTGTGCACGCATTTTTAGAGTCGAATTTCAGCCAGACAAGCCAATAATACTTTTTTGTTTGCATTGTTTTGGAAGAGTTGGGTAAGGATATCAATTCCTGTTTGACAAAATACTTTCAACATTAAAAGACAAAACTAAACGTAAAAGACAAAACTAAACACCAAGCTCTTATTGATGATCCAGAAACATATATTATATTAGGAGCGAGTGAATAATTCCAGATCGGAAGTTTAGTAACAATTCTAGCGTTGTTAAATTATAAGAGGGCACAGCACAAAATAACGGACAAAACCGAAAACAACACAGGCCCAACACAAATGACATCAGTTGCTGGTCATCAACTTTAACGTTGTGACATTCGATACGAGAAAAATCCCTTACAAAACTTGGTGATAAGCCTGAATACCTTGAGTTTTGTATCAGGAACTATTTCGTAGGCCTGTCCAGGAATTTCGCCGTAGTCAGGTATAGGAGGAGACAGGGGAAATCCCAAGAGGTCGTTGAAATCGTCATAGTCGCTGAAATGAAGTTTTACTACTAAACAATAATAAATGGGGCCAGTAAAACTTGAATATTTTATTAATAGGACTGATCCACGTGTGACTTAATAACAACATTCTTAGATGGCAGTGAAATTAGAGATGATATTAGATAAGTAAGGGATATATTTTTTCCCAATAAACCAGGTAACAATATTAGTTTTGTAAACCGATTAATTAACATGTGTATTGTATGTATTCGTGTGTAGGTTTGTGTCTGTGTAATTGTTTTAGTAGCATGTACATGTGTATGTGTGTTTATGTCTATATGTTTGTTTGTGGATGTGCATGTGTGTGTCATACTACTGCCATACTATAGCATTATTTTAGTATTTAAGTTGATACAATACAATATTTAATCCATACAATATAATAATTAATCCATACTTGAATTGCTTGCTTTCATCGAAGAAAGCATCGTGGAGAGAGTTTGTGGAACTTAAATCATCAGATGAAAATCCCAGCGCCTCAGTGTGAGGCAGTAAAAACGTCATATTTTCTCCATCATTCTACTCTGGGAAAGAGACATGCATGAAGTAATTGCTTTAAAAATTCTCAACTTATATTTAAATCGCCTTTATATAAATTTGCCCATTAATGTGGTATCGTGAATCTAATATCACAAAAAATTTGCAACATTTGCTTTGCAATATCTAAAATTACTGAAAGCTGGATTTGTTATAAAGACAAGAGTTCACAAATATGAGTTTTTGCCACCAAATGTCATCACGTTCAATCACCTATGAGGCACTTTTAGAATGCAAATAATTTATTAAGATAAGAATGCTGTTAGTTGTCAAATGACAATCAGCTAGAAAACTAAGTTTCAAATTAGAATTGTTGAAAATGCTTCCAAATATTTTACATTGACGCATTGATTTTTTCAACGTTGTAAGGTCACTTTAAATATTCAAAAAGGCATTTCTAGTATAAATTCCAAACAATTGTGAAAAATTGGCCTGTCACTGTAATGAGCTACTTCTCTACCCTCCAACACATTTTTGGGAAACTTCTAAGCTATCAACACAATCTGATAATCAGTGCTGAAAAACTGACGAAAATCACATTCTATGCACTCCATGCAGCAAACTTAAAGTGTTAAAAGTCACTTAGTTTTCATATCACCATTCACCATGTTGTTTTTTAAAAAGAGCGTACTATACAACCAGAAGGGGGCACGAGCTCCCGTTGCTCAATCTGATGTTCAACTGTGCAATCAGGTCTCAGGTGAAATATAGACCAAAACATGAAATTTATGTTGACTTCCATGAAGACATTAATGGGCTCACTTTCTTTCTTCACATTCAGGAACATTTCCAGGAACACTTCACTTACTTTGAATTTAATGTTTTCTCTTCATCTCTTTTGATCTTTTTTGATATAAAAGTAGTAAGAAATATTATCTAAATTATCAAAGTAAATAAGATGAAAAAATGAAGGTAAATAAAATCTAAGTAAAGCTTAGTGAAACAAGGATAGAGTTGGAAATGTTTTTAAAGTAACAGACTACCGGTTTTGGGATATTACATACAGATGTAGAATGTCATTATCTCGTCCTCAGGCCCTCCTTGAAAGTCTTATGAGATTCAAAAGAAATATAACATTCAATAAATATTCAAACCTGTATCATAACAAAAATTCAAAATCTGGTTGAACTAGAATATGTCCTTAATTTTGGGGTAAGTAAAAGATCTCCATGCAAAGCAGTTGTGAAGTTCATGAATAGCTTTCGGTAATGGTGATTTAACAGCTATCTACCAAAAACAGCTACCTTCAGAATAAGAATTGATAAAGGAGCAAGCATTATAAAATAACGAAGTTGAGATAAGTGTAAATCGATGCTTATTTCCCTGCTTATAAGTTTTGATAGGTGTAGCTCTATTGCAACTCAAGTTAAACAAGTTTTCAAGTTAAACAAGTTTTATTTTCTCGTCTGCAATATCAATTACACAATAAAAATATAAAAATATCCTTCCGCTTTTTACGAAAATACTATCAAATTTAAATAAAAACTTCAAACCTCTAGAACATATAAAAATGATAAATTCCGTAATATATTCATGTGTGCCTATTTCAAGAACACTAATATTTGAAAAAATGCATGATAATATCAAAGAAATATCAATAAAACTCAATTTTATATTTGAACTGCTCACTGATATTGGTTAGCTATCCTTTCATTATTAATAGTTGGCTACGAATTTCACCATTAATTGTACAGACGGATAAAAGCATCCGTCAAACATTGCTTGACTTGCTGCCGCGGAACGGCAGCCTCTAAGGGCGCGCAGCAACAACGCAAGGCATCTTTTAGCTGCAAATAATTAATTGTTGATACCGTTAATTAGCCTATCGGAGCCAACGCCATGTCAAAAGTTGACAGCCAGACGACGGATGGGATTGCTTTTTGCTCTTCCGCACCCTTAAACTGATTCGGACATGGCAATAGCCCACGATATTATAAAAGTCTTAGCCAACATATTTGATTATAATGGTGAAACACATTGCATCTTTTGGTTTTTATTTCCTTAAACTATAGTTTGCTAAAGGACCCATAGTTTGAATTGTACGCAATATCAGTGGCATTGTCAAATATTGTAAAGCATACGTGTCGACAGTAAAACAAAAAAGAACATCCAACAGGTCACGCAGTGTTCAGTTTCCGGCCTATAACTTTTCATTTGGATCACAAATGTAGCGACATGCAATAAAGCATGAGTAAAGATTCAGTTGGATATGGAATACTATATAACTATTTGTAGTCACTGCCTAAGTGTAAGTATCGGTCAAGGATACAAGAAGTTGATTATGGATAGAAATTAATTTTAGTTTTAAGGACAGATCAATACGATCGCGCGCGGCGCGCGTTCAGGCCGTTGTGCGCGCGATAAAATAGCACACTGACGGCTGAACGCGCGGTACTTTCAACTTACAAAAGTCGTACGGTTTCGCGCCTTACAGACAATAAGTACGTATAGAGATTGCAACAAAGAGAAAGTTCTTTGACTCAGGACAAGCTATTTAGATTACACCAGGTGAGCCAATACATTTTAGAAATTCATTATACTGCTAGGAATTATAAGTTTACAAACTCGGGAAAATTCACAAATGATTTCCGGCCATGAATCTAATTGCAAAGTAATTAATTAATTCATTGCGTCCTCTTTCTATTTTCTAAGGTCAAGAGGATAATTCCGGGAGTAATGTGATGTGTTATGAAATGAAAGTATGACGATAACTAGGTCACCGGGATAAGATACCGTGACAAATCCTACATAAGTTGAGTTACATTCTTCATCAAATTGCATAGCTATGTTAGGATTCCAATGTACATTAAGTAGGACAAGGGCTTCAGTAAGGTTAAGTAATAATGGACTTAAAATTAGAAAAGTTTAAGACATAATTCAAAGACCAAACGAGAAAAATTCTCGTTGTGCCAGTCTGTGCCATGTCTGTTCTGAGCATTCTGTAAGGAGCGGTTCAAGGACGATTTCAATAAGTTGCAGGATGAACTCCCAAAGTCTAGGTCACTCTCAGTGTTCCGGAATTGGTTCCATAGCCACGGTGCCTTGTACGTGAAGTTATGTGATGGTGTAGGTGTGATGAGAAGGTTATCCTTCCTTTTCGACCTGGTAACTGCCTAAAAACTGTTTATAAAGGGGTAGTTTTGTTAGTGAATTCAAAAATGCTGTTCAGTAAAACTAGTAGCCATTTTGCTCTTTGGTAGACCTCTCACACGTTTGTTTAGCTTTCCTGTTTAAAACAGTTCTTTGGACTATGCAAATTATGGTCGTTTTTGGATATACATTTGAAAGCATAAACAGTTTTTAAAACAGTCTAAATTATCGATCAACAAGATAATTTATATTTAAAAAAGTCTTTCGAGGATCAGGAGGACCTTAGGACACGATCACAACATCCAACATCTTTATGTAACATCTCGAAACCAGATATCAAGTACAAGGTGTTAATTATTTAGAGAACAAGAGGAAGATAATCCTTTTGTAGCTAAAGAAATTTATTAACATTAATTAGATATTTGGATACATTTTTTTTAATTTGTAACTCATAAATTACATTGATAGATTAAGTTTGACTGACAAGTGTGCATAACGACATAGTTAACAGGGGTTTAAAAAGCTTTGTATTTTGACTGCTTACAAGATACAACTTTACATCGGCACGTTATCACCAAACTTGGAGCTCATGAAAACTTTGCAGTAACCTCTAATGTGTGAGAATTAGTCTCCCTTACAGTTTGGATAAGCTTCTAGCCGATCCTAGCCCATCCATTTTCCTTTCAAATTGTGGCAAAAGATCCCGTCCCGCCTGCTAAAACCTGTGGTTTCTGTTGTTTCTGAACCCCCTGACTGCCATCAATGTGTTTGAGGAACTCAAATCTTAGGTTTCTCATGATGTTAGGGAAAGATTGATTAAGCTTTGCAGAGATCATTTGTGCAAGCTTCTTAAGGAAGGCGGTGGCTTCAGGAGCGATACCTGCGGTAATTGACATGACAAAAGGGGAGAAGTTTGCCTTTTCCACATGGATGATTCTTTGAAGATATTTGGTCCTCTTCTCTTCTTCATGAAATCTTTATATGCTTAACAGTGGTTTCTCTACATTAAACTGACTGTTACATCGATAAATGTCTTGTCTAATGCAGAATAGAAACCTCTGCAAGATATGTCTAGTCGTGCATCCTGCTTAAGAGTGGTTCCCCCTTGGGAGATGTTCATTGGTCACAGGTAGAAGTTGAGGCTCCTTGACAACGTCCTTGCACACAACATCAAGGAGATTGTAGAGTGTATCCCTCAGGTGGTTATGTCTGAGGTGGGTGTAGCCCCCTAGCTTACAGATGAGTGTGTGATCAATGGAGTTTGATTTTCCACATGCACACTCAAGGCTGACACCTGCAAGAGGGATGTTGTATCTCAGTCTGAGCCCTCTTGATAAGTACAAACTAAATCCAAATTCAATGTCTTAGCGATTGTAATTACTTCGGTCGAAAATAATGCTTTGTCTGGAATTATACACGTATTTGCTGTTCAGAAAAGATGTGATTTTTGTTTGACATTGACTTTTCGGGTAGAAAATGATGTTATGCCACGTTAGAAACTGATGTCACAGTCGATGAGATTTTTACACCTAATGTTTCGGTCAAAATTAAAATGGAAGTCTGTAGAAAAATTGATACCAACCAAAATTCAACCGAATTGTCAGAAGTTGTCTTATTAGTATGAAAAACTTTTTTAGAAAAATAAGAATTGTTAAAAATGTAAAAATTTTACTTACAGCATTTTATCAAATCTTGAACATTGTTGACGAGATGATATCCGTCTCACGAGGAGAGCAGAAAACTGCGAGCCGCGCGCGGGTCGGGTAACACCTCGACAAGAACATTGAAATATTTCATTTTACACTCAAATCCAAATTCAATGTCTTAGCGATTGTAATTACTTCGGTCGAAAATAATGCTTTGTCTGGAATTATACACGTATTTGCTGTTCAGAAAAGATGTGATTTTTTGTTTGACATTGACTTTTTCGGGTAGAAAATGATGTTATGCCACGTTAGAAACTGATGTTACAGTCGATGAGATTTTTACACCTAATGTTTCGGTCAAAATTAAAATGGAAGTCTGTAGAAAAATTGATACCAACCAAAATTCAACCGAATTGTCAGAAGTTGTCTTATTAGTATGAAAAACTTTTTTAGAAAATAAGAATTGTTAAAAATGTAAAAATTTTAACTAAATTTTAATACTTTCAACACTACTATTATACAAATAATTTGAGGTATGTCCGATGTCGATGTCAAGACGAACAAGAAACGTGGAGCTGTTGGAAGACCCAAAAAGGTTGTCAAAAAGCCCAAAGAAGAACTCTCGTCTAGATTCAGGTGACATATCCAAAGTTGATTTCGACTATTGTCCTTGCAAGAGTTACATCGATGAAGAGCTTTCTGTTGAATGTGAGAGCTGTAACAGTTTTGGCATTTGTGTTGTGT